>LS058144.1:0-10279 GCA_900241095.1 Acartia tonsa
CCCTTTAAGCCAGTACCCAAAGTCTGAGACTACTAAAAATTGAATATTCGATCCATTGTCCCCTCCCTTACTCCCTGACAATGGACGGTAACTTAACCATCCCTCTTAGTTCCTGTGTAAACGTTTAGTTATAATTCTTGTTGTAGTTTGATTTTATTTAAGGAAATGTAAATAAAAACTATGTTTTTCTTAATCCCTTTCATGATTAAGGTCTATCAGGACTAACATAATAATTTTAATTTTTGCTATTATCTAAAAAAACAATTTATTTACCTATTGTTTTATTCCGTAAAAGAAATCCCTTTTTATTAAAAAATCGATTTGATGCGACATAGTATAGTGACACACACATACAAACATACACTCACACACACACACACACACACACACACACACATAAATATTACCTACATATTATATAGCTAGGAGAACAAATAATTGTAAAAATACACAATATAAGATGTAGAATACAAGAAAAATTATTTTAATAAGTAAATAGCAACAATCTAATAAGGGGGAGGTAGGTTGTGCTAAAATTCCGTAAATGTGTGAGTTTTAAGGCTTAAAAACAGTAGCAGAACGATAATATTCACTAAATATGTGTATTTTTTAAGTTAACATAAATTTTATCGTTCTACTACTGTTTTAAGCCTTAAAACTCACACCTTTACGGAATTTTAGCACAACCTACCTCCCCCTTTATTGTAAATCAATGAAAGATTGGCAATTAAAAACAGAATAGTTTTTATATATATCAGTAATATAATTGGAATCAAGTTATTTTCTATTTGTCATATAGATTTAGATGCCTTGAAATATTTCCTTTGATTTCAGTCATTTAATTAGAGTAAAACACTAGAGGGAGAACGGTTTAAATGACTGTATTTTCCCATTGCAACCGCCTTGTGCAACATTTCTATTGGTCATTAAAAATCAACCAATAGTGTCGCATATATTAACACAGCCAAGTAGCAGATAATAATTTAGAAGCAGATGAAAGAGGTCTTGGAAAAAAAGGAAGGTAGTTGTATGTATATGCATCTAGACTATAGAACTGTTGTCATTTATACCCCTGTATTTAATTCATTGTTTATTTTTGTCTGTCAAATTGTACTATTTCTTTGAGAACAATTGTCTAACTTCCTGATATATTAGTGCAGCTTCGTCTGTATGTTTGGGCTTTTTTGACCATTTTCGGATAATTCAAGCCATTGCAAACACATGAATGTTAACTGAAAATTAACTTTTATTAATAAAACTTAATAATGAAACCCTAAAGTCTATTGATTTAATTTAATTTCTCATATTCATTCGAATCCGGTGGTTAGGGACCGGTTCTCATCCATACGAAAAAACTATGTCTAGCACCGAATTATATCCAGCTTTCTACGAATATCAAAATGTAAAATCATAAGATTAAAACCAGGTTTTTTTAGACGATGCCTTCGGCACCTCGAGGCTAAAAAAATAGTTTTAATCTTATAATTGTACATTCTATACCCGCGGAAAGCCGTTTATAATAGGATGCGAGAAATAACTATTAATTGATTTAATTTAATCTTCTGTAATTGGTATTTTATTATAAGAAACCACTGTTAAATTATGTATTTTCACTATGCTTATTCTATACACATTTAAAAGGACCAATCTTTATTTAGTATATAATAAGGGGCAGTGGCGTCGCTCCAAACGGGTTTGCTCCAAATGCATTATTCTATTGGAAAGAAGGTTAATACCCACTCCCCCTAGAAATGACCTCGAATGACTGGTATGTAACCACTTGGATAAGCAGTTAGCAAGATCATTAGCCTCATCCGGATAGACCTTTAAGCCAATTTGTTAGTATCCGAAATGATTGACACCCTTGGCACAATTTTGCTTTAAGCTACTCATTCTTAAATTTTTATTTCCATTTCACATTGCAATCTTTCGTTCCTACTTTTGTCTGTCTGTGTGTTTGTATGTGCATCTGTTTGTTTGTCTGTATGTGCATCTGTCTGTAAGTGCGTGTCTGTCCGTATGTCTGTTTTAGTCTACGTGTATCTGAAATTTATGCACATATATGCGATATTTTTATATTACTACTAAATTTGCTGGTTAATAGCGCAGCTATTTTATAATGTATTATTGTAAGTCACTCCATCATACTGTATCTTCCCTATTTTAAGGGTTTAAAGTGATACCACCCCCACCCAATTTGTACTTTAGTTTTGAAAAAATGATTTTTCATGGATGGGGATGGGGGGGGGGAGTTTAATTTTTTAAAGTGGCGCTTTCTTTTTAGGAGGTTGGTGGTATCCTCCCACAAGATAGTTATAAAGCTACCCTGCAAAGGAGAGCCCGATCGGTTCAGCGGTTAGCAATATCATTCCGTACATCTGTGTTACATTATTTTAAGGATAACTGAAAAAATAATAATTTATCCTAACAATTTTTTTAAAATTTACTTTAAATTGATAATTGTAATTTTCGAGCTCATTACAAGCGCATTACTTTCCAATTATTGTTTTAAAAGTTTGTGGTTAAAAATATTTTTGCGAATGTGCAAGAACACCACAAATATTTTTTACATATTTTTATGCAGTTTCAGCGCGATACTTCAATTTGTAACAATTTGAAAAAAGTTGAAATCAGGTTTGAAAGACGAACCGAATTCAAATCATAGTTTCCAATGCAAATTTTTGTTTTCATTCCGAGTTCATATTTACGTTATCTATCTACTAGCGGCTTCGCCCCTGGCCTCTAGAGGCTTTGCCCCAAGAATTGATTTTTTAAAAAAATTGGAGATACAACCAATGCAACCACTAATACATTTTTTTAAAATGAAGGGGATTTTTTGGTTTTTGTGGGGGAAGTGGGTGTCCCACCCCCAACGAAAATAGCCTAAAACAACTACAGGAACAGTAGGTATATTCCCTGAAGAGTAGAATCCAATCGGTTCAGTGGTTACCGATATCATAAGGGACGGACAGACATCAAGCTACTTTGTATTACAGATTAATATAGATTTTAAAATCTTTGTTAATGATAATATATTCTTTTAAAAAAGCAATCAATCAATCTCTTTTCTTTTAATCTATCCATTAATATTTTTATTTGATATGTAAATCTATTTATTGGTCTATCTACCTATCATTCGACATGTAAATCTATTTTTTTAATC
Source organism: Acartia tonsa (assembly GCA_900241095.1). NCBI lineage: Eukaryota > Metazoa > Arthropoda > Copepoda > Calanoida > Acartiidae > Acartia > Acartia tonsa. The sequence goes on from LS058144.1 coordinate 3,164, forward strand.
TATGATTTATCTATCTATCTATCTATTATCTAGGTATCTATTTAGCATTATATTATCTATAATTCTATATATTAAATAATTCTCTATCAAGAAACAACCAGCCAAGAAATCTTTCTAACTCTTTATCTTATCTAGGTATCCATGAGCTGACCGAGACAGCTAGCCCAGCCGGCTCTCCCCAGCTGCATAGAAAATCTATAGCTGGCCCGGTCAATATCGGCCTAGGATCTTTACTAAACAGGTATTACATAAAATGAATGCCAAATTAGGGATCTTAAGGTACGGGAAAATGGACGATAAATTGATGTAGGATACTGTGAGTTTTAACCAACCAATAAAGATTTAAATTAGTACACAACGTTTTCAAGCAAACGTTAATGAAGACTTTAATTATAACTGTTAATACTTATTGATTCTAGATTAGCTAATAATGAAACAAAATATTTGAAACACATCCCATACATATTAACATAAGCCCCTAGAGGCCACTAGATTCACTTAAGGGAGGGGGACGGAGGAGGTCGACACACTTCTTTCAATTTTAGATTTAATAAATATAAAAAATATTTTTTTAGGGTTGATCATTTTATTCTAGGGGTATTTTTTGGGAGGGTGATAATACCCTCCAACACTATAGTTATAAGCTTCACTGTTAATGAGAACTATATCGTTCCTGTGGTTTGCGAGATCCTTCGGGACCGACAGACCCGTAGACGGACACATATCATGTTACTTTTATACAATGATCTATAGTGATTTTAACAGACAGATAGACAGACACCCTCCACATAGTAATATGAAAAAAATATGCAATAACTATTTTTTGTTTAGTAGAGTCGATGTTATCCAAGAAGATCCTACTGCCGCTCCGACAGGTATTAATCTTTCTAAATGAATACCTATCCTTATATTTGCTGTCTATCTATCTACTGTATACAATTGGTTTCGCCTATTTTTAGTAAAGATACTATATTCACTTTTTTTTGTTTCCCTAATTTTAGAATATTGATTGACTGTCCTATGATATAAAGTAGCAAGGATTTTGTCTGAAGCCTACGATCTCTGAAATTGTTGGTTTAAATAGGTTGCACTTTTCAACGAAGCTTTATAAATGACATGGGTTGGTTTTAGGTTATTTTCTGACCTTCTCCGCCCTCCTAAAGATGCTAGGGACGAAGCAACTTGTTTTACATAGAATATTAAGGATAAATTTGTTTTGTCTATCTATCTAATCTATGACATTTCTATAATTCTTATAATTGTCATATTTCTAACAGGAATTTTGTGTTTTTCTGTATACAATTCTACTTATCTTTTTCTCTGCAGGTTCCTTCCTGCCCGGCTGTCCGCTTGACCGCTCAGTTACCCATGGAAAAGAGATGACCTTCATTGACTTCATGATACTATTTCAAGAATTTAGGTAAATATATTTTGTTAATGTAAACATTTCAAATTTTAGTTGGTAGGTATGTACTGCTAAATTCATGCTTGTGATATGATTGTTTAAAGTAGATTCTTGGGCAAATATTTGCAGGTGGAAATTTGTAGTCAATTTAGGTTGCTAATATAGACCTCAATTATTGGTCAGTTCATTTATCAATTAGAGGGTAGGGGGTGGATGTGTGGTATCGTTATTTTAGCCAGCTGGGAGTATCACTTCAGAGAATCGGTAGAGTACATGAAATTCTGATGCAACAACCAAGTAGTAATACATCGATTCTTGTGGAGTACAATATATGCTATCAAATTGTTATAAAAAAAAACATAAAATTTTGTAATAAATTTTCATTTTTTATTGGTGGAAAAGTTGGAAACACAACATTTTTTTTCTGATTATAAATTTTCATTTTCGGGTGGTATGAAATATCAATAGACTGTTATTTATTTGTGTTGGTCATTTGACACTTGATTTTATTGCTTTTGGAGACTTTCATACAACTTTATCAAAATAATATCAAATTCTAGCTAAACAAGAATTAAAATTTACATAAGAGTGATGCTTTTCGCCAATAAGCAAGTCTGATGATTTCTGTCCGTATGTACCCAAGGATCTTGCTTACCACTAAACTGATATGGTTCTTCTTTAAAGTGTAGGTTCATATAGGTCCTGGGAAGGTTTAAACTCTGATATATTCTACATTGTTAATTTTGAAAAGTTATTATTCCTTTCTTTTTTTTTAATAAACTATAAAAAATATAGATAATTCCTTAATCAATTTCTGTTTAATAAAAAAGAATTAATTTTATTTTTGGCTAACAACTATAAGCTATTAGCTTCTAGAACAAGTCTTGAAACGTGTGAATAGCTCCACAAATTTATGAGGATTTTTTTTGTCTTAATGCATTTTTGGTTCGATAAATTTAATATTTTAAAAAGCTTTTTTTTAATGTTTTATGTTAAGAATGATCTAAAAGTTAGCATCCTATCTATATACACAAGCGGCTACGCCCCCTAGAGGCCTCTAGTGGCACTTTCTGTGATTTTTTTGTTCAAGTCTCTACGATACCTAACTATTTTGCGATCAAGTCTCTACAATACCTCTTTATGTTGCGTTGAAGTCGCTAACCACTGAACCCGATCGGTTCAGCAATTAGCGAGATCCTTCGGTACACACAAACAGACATTCTGTTACTTTATTATAAGGATTAGTATTTTTTAAAAAAATGTGTTAAAAGTTCAAATTTATTTCATAAATATTTCTTTGTAAAGAGTAAAAAGGTGAGATTCTGGCCAGCCCTGTTTAAATGGGTATTCAATGGTCATCTAAATCAATACAAACACAAATTTTGTAAAGCAGGAAGAAGTTTTCAGCCAATAATTTTAAAGAATTTCATACATTCAGAAAACTCTAATAATGATATAATGATAAACTAAATAACACTTTTTGTAGATTACAATTAGTGGTTGAAATATTTGGACACTCAACCTAATAAACCTACCAATCAAAATTAAGTAAAAGTCCCCGTAGTTGTTGAGTCAACGAATAAGAAAACGTAGTTATAAAACTTTGTTTACTAGTGTAATAAACCGCGCAATGAACCCCTCCCTCCTTGTATTAATAGTATATTACTTTCAATACTATCATAATAAATTAAAAATAAGTATTTTTGTAACGATATTTTATATTCAGACAATTGGATGATCAAACCAAATAACAAAATACTAAAAATTTTAGAAAGCCGACTAATATAATATGATTTTTAAAAAATCTTTGAAATTTTTTCTATTTTTTATTCTCTCTCCTGAGCTCCATACTAAAAATGAATGTTAGACATATTTTGGCCCAAATTTGAGTTTAAATATGGATAGATAGATATCTTCTTTAGGTTAAATATGGCTCGATTTTTATCACTTTTACCCAAAAATGGTTAATGTTTGTAGATAAAAATTTTGGGTCATTTTCCTAGATGGAAAAAATGGCTCTTTGTAAATAACCTGCATAGGTATGACTACTTAAAAGAACTATCAAAAATTGCATTTATTTTAGATTATTTATTTTATTATTATACAATAAAAACAGAACTTCTGAAAAAAGTTTAGGTTAGGATCAATATATAAAAACTGTCTATTGAAATTTGTAGGCTAGGTCTTTTTTCTCCTTATTTCAGTCATAATCTTTATACTAAAGTTACATGATGTCTGATTGTCTGTCTGCGTGTTTGTATGTTTATACCGAAGGATCTCGCTAACTGCTGAACCGATCCGGTTCTCTTGTAAAGGTAGCTTCTCATATGTTCTGGGAAGGTTTATAACTATTTTGGGGGAGGGCACCACCAACCTCAAAAGAGAAATCACAAAAATTATATTTGAACGCAACATAGCAGAGCATCGTAGAGACTTGAAAGCAACATAGATAGGTATTGTATTATTTTTAAAAAAACATTTAAAGTGCCACTAGACGCCTCTAGGGGCGTAGCCGATAGTACAAAGTAGTAAGGTCTTTTTTAAAGTTTGTTCGTTAAGATTACGGTAAGTACAAAACCAATTAAGTTTTTCATTTTTAGGAAGCTATAGATTGTAAAAAGGATTGTTTTCGGCTAACCGACAACAATAAATTCAGGGAAAATATTTCGCAAATTCAGCTGATTTTGGGGGGGCTACTGTAGTGTTTATTACGATAGCCCCTTCCATTTTCCCCCCTCCCCTAGATGCTAGGTGCGTAGCTGCGGGTATTCCTAGAAATATTGGAATAATTAAGGCGCCAGTCGTATTAACTTTTATAGTCTTCTATTAAAAAAAATATTTATCATAAAAGTTCATTTTAAGTTCTTAGGAAATAATTTGTCTATCAGCAAGGATTTTTCTGAGTTTAGAATGGGGGGTATAAATCTTCAAAAATCATGGATAACAGCCGCACAAAAAATTCCATATTGCAACAGTTAAGTGAACTTAACAAAAATACAAAAGAAGGGGAAAATATCGGGAAGCAGAATGAAAGTGGTTTACAACAACAATATTTAATGAATAAAAATAAAGCAAAGACATCATCCATATAAGCAAAGCTCTAAAAAACAAACATTAACACTTGTAGAGTGTCAGAACTTAATGCGTAGAATATAAATTTATGAGTATAAGCAAAATTGTATGTAAATTAGTTGCACACTTTTAAAGACATACTTATAGTTTAGGACTTAATGATTGATAGAGACGCTTCGCTTTTTAAAAAAAAAAATGAAAATCATCTTGTTTTATTTGGACCTAGGGAATATTTGGTAACATTTATAGAGTTGCTACGATTTGAACGTTCGTACGAACAGGCCTTAATTGTATTAAAAGCTCTGCTTTTAAAAATATCATTAGTAAGAGCTCATCGCAATATTTAGGAGATTTTCGTTGTGGGCCATTATCCGATGCCCAAAAACTAGGCCAGTTTGGTTAGTTCACTTTTTAACATTTTAACGACAATGATCATTTACTAAGTTTGTTTTCATACCACTTGAGGCTCAGGGGAGTCGCCAGATAACAGGAATAGATAATCTAATTAAAAGCTACATATAGATAATAAAATGGGTATTTCAAAAAATCTATTCTAATTATCTAGTAATCATTACTTTTTGACAGATCTTTTAAAAACACAATTTAAAAATAAAGTAACCATCTTTTTTTTTTAAATAATAGGAATAGACATAAGCTTAATTGTCAAGGAGAACCATATCAGTTCAGCGGCAATCAAGATCCCTTTAAACAGACACACACAGAAAGACATCCTTTCACTTTTGAAACTTTTGACTAAGCCCCTAGGCTCATGGTTAATCATGAATTTTATTTTAAAAAGAGCCATAAATCTACCCACGACCTATGTAGATAGATGATAGAACTTCCCTAAATGAAGAAATCAATCTATTTAGATAGCGACAAATAAAACTTTACTACTTTATATACAATATAGCGGCTACGCCCCTAGAGGCCTCTAGTGGCACTTTAAATGTTTTTTTGTTCAAGTCTCTACGATACCTCTTTTTTTTGCTTTCAAATTCTACGATACCTCTATGTTTCGTTCAAGTCTCTGAAGTATCTAATTTTTTTTCGATTTTTTTATTTCTCTTGGAAGGTTGGTGGTACCCTCCCTCAAAATAGTTATAACTTATAAGCCTTTAATGGACCTATCAAAATCTACCCTGTTAGGGAGAACCCGCTCGGTTCAGCGGTTAGCTAGATCCTTCCGCACAGACAGACAGGCACACAGTCAGACAAACACACATCCTGTTACTTTATTATAAGGATATATCATTTCAGATACAAGCTGAGAAAAGACCTACAAACATTGTTCAGCCAACATTCGGTTGCCTCTAACTTCTATAGGGTTTCCAGGTATAATTAAAAAAGGAAGTTGAGAATGTGGGGGGTTGGGTGGCTACTGTAATAACCAAGAATTGAAAATTATATTCAAAATGATACTAATTTATTGTTATATTTTCGGATACAATGAATAATATGACGATACTATTATCGTCAAAAAATTCCCTGGTTCCTGTGTTAGGGACCTTTTTCGTCTGCTAGTTTTCTACTATTGTGCAGCGACTTGGCTATGTTAATATTTTAGACACTATTGGCTGTTATTCAGTAAGTCGGTCCCCACCCCGTGGGCATGACTCTAGGGGCGTGGTGACGCTTCAGGCACAAGTCCTCTCCACGTCACCTTTGAACATACTCTGCGTTTTAAAGTGCAGAGTAACGCGCTCAATCACCTAGGGTATCAACACCCATCAGACAACCTACCCTTTGATTGCACGACCTTTGTCTGAGAAGTCCTAACTGTGCATGGTAATGAGTTGCGCCTGTTTCGGGCAAAGGCATTCCCCCTACTCTAACTATTTATGTTGCGCATTTGACATAGCAGCAGTAGGAACCCTTTTTAACGTCTTCAGTTATGACGCGGTGTTGAACCGAGATTCGAACCTATCACCTTCCCGACGACGAGCGGATGCGCTACGTGTTGAGCCACGGTCGCGGGTCCCCGTGGGCATACATTTAGTCAACCTTTACCCCTTCTATTTTTTTTTTACTTTAACACTTGGAGAACATATTTCTGGTAAATAACAGCAAACATTTTTTTTAGATTTAGTCGTTCAGAATCAAATCCATTAGAGACAGAACAGTGTTCAGAAGGGGAAGGTAAGTTTTTTTCTATTCGCTAATAGGGATGTTGTCATTCTTATTCTATTAATTCTATTAAATCTATAAATCTCTCTCTATCTATCTATTTATCTATATATATATCTCTCCCTCTCTCACTCTCTCTCTCTCTCTCTCCCTCTCTCACTCTCTCTCTCTCTCTCTATCTATCTCTATCTCTCTATCTATCTCTCTCTATCCATCCCTCTTTCTCTCTCTCTCTCTCTATGTCTTTTACATACCTAACATATAATTTTTGTAATAATTTCAGAAAGCCTAACCAAACCAGTACAGCTTGATTATGAAGAATTTACTTGGAGGTATATAGAATTAATATTTTTCTTTGTGTAATTTTGTACTGTAAATTAGTTAACTTAATAGTAGTTTTGGAAAAGAAAGAGTTCAATAAAATCAAACATTAGGGTAAAACACTAGAGGGAGAAAGGGTTAAATAACTGTATCTCCCCATCGCAACTGTCTTGTGCAACCTTCCTATTGGG
>LS058145.1:0-10279 GCA_900241095.1 Acartia tonsa
TAGTACGTCCATACGTAACATATAGTTCTGATCGTTTATATGTTAAAATTGTACTATGTATAAATTTTAAACAGGGGGTTATTATTCCGATCCTATAACAGACAGACCACAACTTAAAAGTGTAGAAACTGTGTAAATATTACTTAAAAGTCCGTAGGTACGTTTTAGATTCCTTTTTTAACATTTTGATAATATGATTATCCTATTCATTTGAATATTGATTCCTAGGACGAGTAGGCATAGTGTTAAAAGCGAAGCATTTATAAATTTAAGTTTAAAAATGTAGGTTTGTTAATATTAGGAATACTGTATTGACATAATTTTGTGATGTTTTATTATGTGAAATATTAAATGCTTTAATATTTGTTCTTTTGTCTTACAGTCGGATCTGTTTAGCTTTGCCCTATGGTTGTTGTCATCCTTGTTATTTGATTTTGATGTAATTAAATGTCTTACTACAAACATTATTTTTCCTTAAAAAAAAAAATTCTAGGGTCCAATTCTCTATGGAGGGTGGTAGTACCCTAATCCAAAACAGTTAAAAACAGGACCTATGAAAAGCTTCAATGTAAAAGAGAACCATTTCAGTTCAGCAGTTTACAAAATCCCTTAGCACAGACACATATCCTGTTACTTTTAGATAATGCTTATAAAAAAGTAAGCTTAATTTTTCAATGACCAACTAAGTTCTCCATTTTAGAGACATTAGTCTTAATATGCCTTTTGCCTATTTTCCTGCCTATCTCTTACCCTTCAAATACAGATTCTTTAGCATTTTCTAAGTTCATTTCAGCGGTACAAACAGAGAGACCTGTGTTCATCCTGTAACTTTAATATTAGGATAATATATAAACAGCAAACAAGAAAGATGTAAATGACAATCAGATTGTTGTAATAAATAATCAGGACCAATTTATCACTTTGACTCAGCTTTGCGACACATATGTTTTTGAATTTGAGTACTTTTATCAATTGAATATTTGCTTCATGGATTGTTTACTTAAAGGGTAAATATTTGTTGCAAATAGTGTTCAGACCATTAATTTTATCTAAAACTTCTTTCTCTGTCCTGGAAGGGAGGGGACATTAGAGTAAATTATACTGATATTTCTCTCTGTGATTTACTTTTTATAAAAACTTAGGTTGCTTAATCTTATATTTAATCTTGATTGGTTGATTTAAAATAGCAGTGTCCAAACCTTTCAGGCAATAAATATAAACTGTTAAAAGGGTAATATTGTTTATCAAGGATATAGATCAATTTATCTACCATTACCTATATCAGATCTTGTGTAGTTTTTTATACGGAAAATATAGTTTTATCTATAATTGACCTAGAGATACCCCTAATTTTAGGAAAAAACAACCAACCTCAAAGGAATGTATTGATTTCCAACTTTGTAAAAAATAATCTTCAAATGCATTATTGCATTTGGCAGGAATGTGATTTTACATGTTTAAAGAAATTCAAGGTTCAAATCAGTAGTTTTTAAAGTGTTTCATCAAATTCGCACAGACTTTTTATCATAAAACTTAAAATCAGTGTAAAAAAAAAGAAATTAAATAGGCGTAGCTGTTCATTTGCGTTTTCATTACAATCGGGATATTGGTTACAGAAGTGTTGAAATAATTTTGATGCTGATGTAATCAGAGGAGTGCACAGCAATTAACTAGGGGGATAAACAATCCTTAAGGGGGTGAAAAAAGGGAAGGCGGCTATTCTTTATATCTTGTTTTAGGGGGTACACCCCACTTATGTAATTATAATTGGTTTTAGTATTACAAATTGTTTTGATGCCTTTTTTTTGGCAAATCTTCTATTTTATTCTACCAAAAATAATATGAATAAATGCTCTGAAAGAATTTGATAGAACAGTTATTTTGTAATAGCATTTCTGCAAATATCTGATTTTTCATCTTTTTGCTTTTCAATATCTGCTGAAAAAATAGGTCACTTGTCGTCTAGCTTAATTATAGTTATCAAAGCTCTTCTAAATTTAAGTCCTATCCTATGTCTGTCCAAATAAAATTTGGCAGCTCTGCTCTACTTCATCCCTGATAAAATGCAATAATTTAATATCTCAAATTGACTTTTTACATATACATTATACAATGATACATACATATGAATATTTGATGATAATTTCTTGTAGGAAATTTTAGATTTGCAAATAAATTGAACAGAGTGAAAAGAATTTTATAATATATTGATTTTAACAAGGAAGCAAAACATTCGTAAATAGCGAAGTTATTAAGGAATTCAACTATTCATAGCCGACTTGTGAAAAGATTTGTAATTTGCTTTACACTATACTAGGAAATAAATTTTTACACGATATAATTAACCTGAGAAAAGCTTTATCTTAAGAAATGCGACTATTTATAGCTGACTCATTATGTGAACAAAATGAAAAAATTATGCGCTATTTTACGATAATGTGTACAACATTAGATCCTGTTGAAAACGTAACGAACGTACTTATGAAAAGGATTGCCATTTGTTATCTTTAACCATGAAGGACAAGAACATTTTTAATCTGTAATTGAAACATTAAGTAAATACAAGACCCTCATAAGAAAAAAAAATGCAATATAAAATGATAATAAAATAAATTAAACGATTTATAAAATATAATTTTGTTAACTTAGATTCATAAAGGGATTTTTATTATTTCATAAAAATTGCAATATATCTATTATTAATGCACAGATAAAACATAAATGCTAAAAAACAATATGAAGGCAGTACTTCATGTGATGGACTTGATCTGAGCTGAATCTTTAAATGTGTAGCCGTTGCCGCTGCAAGAAATCAAATTGGCTACGCGTGGCCACGGCTTTAAATCTTTAAATCACAAACACAAAGATATGAAAAAAATGATAATAATACTACGTAAAAACTTAAAACATTTAAAAATCCATGTTTTATTGGCAGCACTGGCAGTGACGACGGCTACGGCAACGGCTACACATTTAAAGATCCAGCTCTGAGTACGAATTTTAAGTAGGAAATACCAGTTTAACACAACCAATGACAAGTGTTGAATTTTCCTTTACCCTCCTGCTATTGGACATTATGTCTCTTGAGTAACTCTATTGAATCGACCTTTGTCTTATCCCTTTAGTTCCCTGTGTGTATTGCTATTATATCATGAAAATCTTTTCTAAGTAGAAATATCGATGCTTTCACACAAAGCGCCAGTTAAGCACTAACACCCTCCCTCACCTTAGCTTTGAAAAAAATGCTTAACCTCGCGGGGTTACCAAGACCCAATATTACCTTAAATAACCTTACTTTAAAGTGATAAATAGACGATCTAAAACCTAACCCCCCTCCCTAATATTCAATTTATTTCAAAATAAAGAGGGGTGGGGGTTATTAGTGCTCACTGGGGTTCTTTGTGCGAAAGAGCCAAAATATCTCGTTACCTGTTTTGTTTAGATTTAATGCTTTTAATTTTAAAACTTTTATAAAATTTCCCCCTCTCGGCTATAGTTGATATTTATGATATAAATTATCACGATATTTCACGCACAGTTTACTTTAAAAAGTTTTTTCTATACCAGCAGCAGAGTATTCAGGTCGGGCTCGGTAGTTGCATGTCCTATTACAAAAGGATTGGTTTGATTTTTATAATAAGTTGAAAAAACGGCTATACTAAGTAGCGGCTAATTAAACGATAAATTAATAATATAGCCCCAATGAAAATAAGCTAAATTTTCCTTTCTGTGGATCGTATCTTAAGTTGATAAGTTTGGACACAAATAGTTTGAAACCAAAGAATTAAAATTAAAAAAAGAACCCGATCAGTTCAGCGGTTAGCGAGATCCTTCGGTACATACAAACAAACAGACAGACATCTTTCTATTATAGTTATAGAACGTATTAGATATTTTGATGATTATTTAAAATTAAGGAATGTTTACCTATCTCAATTGAATATTTAGATTTTTATTCTAGAATTTCAATCCGAATAAAAAAAATCAATATTTAATTGTCAAATTATTTTAGGAATACAATTTAATTCAATTTTCTACAAATAATAATCATAAAATTAATACCAGTTTTGCTACCTACAGGGATAACACAATTGCATAAGACAAGGGATAAGATAATGTACATCCCCAATGATTTCCCACAAAATTTCCCCTTCTGTAGATTACAATTCGTGGTTGAAACGTTTGGATTCTCAACATGATCAAACCTAAAGTTCAACGAAAAAGAAAACGTGAATAAATAAAACTTTGAGGACTAGTGTAATAAACAGCTTAATGTCCCCCTCCTTACCTTACAATTTCTCATTTAATTATCCGCGAAAATCTGTCTATAATACAGTGCTATAAGTTTTCATATAAATATTTATTACATAACCTTTAGTGATTATCTTGGCATTTTACCTGGTAAGTAATTGAAATTATGAAATCTCAACTTTAAGTGTCAGCCTCACATATCCAGGGAACTAAAGGGTTAGGACTGGCGGATAAATTGATGTACATCCCCTATGATGATACACAAAATTACCACTCTGTAGATTACAATTAGAGGTCGAAACTTTTAAACACTTATGAATCGTGCAATCAAAATTCAAAGAAAGTTTCCAAAGTTGTTGAGCCAACAAATAAGAAAACGTTATTATAAAACTTTGGGGACTAGTTTGATATCCCCCCCTCTCTGCTTAAATATCATAGAAACTTATTAGAATTGTCAAAATATTGTATAAAGAATTATCACATCCAACAAATGTAAATATGTGTCTGTCTGTACATAACTTGCTAAACTCTTAACCGATAAGGCTTTCCTTTACACTGTAGCTTCTCATAGGTTCTTGAAAGTTTATAACCTATTTCGCCCCTAGTACGATTCACCCCTCAAGAAAATTTCTTCTTACTTTTTCTTTTTAAAATTTAAAAAGGGTGTCAACTTCCCCCCACCCTATGACTCAAGTTCCCCCTAGAGACCTTTAGGGGCATAGTCGCTAGTGACTATCAATGTTATTCTTTTTCGTTACAGAAATATTCAGGTCTGCTTTGAATTTGATTGGATGATTCTATTGTTTTAATGTTCGTTTGTCCTACGTTTTAGAGCTTCGCTTTTATGGATGTTGTCATCCTTGTTTATCATAATTTTTTATTAGAGTATTTATGTCTGTTCCCCACATATCAACGAATATATAATATCATTCATGACTTTCAGATTATGTTTCAAAGTTTTGTGAAATGCTTTTAAGCAATTTACCCTCTCATATACACATCATCCATGGATTTTAAAGGATAAGATAATGAACGCTAAATTTGTGTACATCCCCAATGATGACAAACAAAATTATCCAATTAAAAGTAAGAACTCTATGTTTGAACCAATTCACTTTAAATATCTAAGGTATTGATCCAATAAATTAGATTACTCGGTTAGAAAACTTAAGCACCAGAGTAATTTATCGTCCAATATTCCCTCCCTCCCTGCAATTTACCTCTAATCTAGTGATGATAGAGCTACTCACCTTCAGTTTAACTTACAAATCGCACTTTTTTAAAAACTGCATAAAATATTATTAAATCGGACAGTTTGTTCAGAAGTAGCGCAGAGTTTACCTCAAAGGGGCTATCGACCACAGAACCCTATCCACATAATTTAGTATAAATCTTAAAAAAGGGGAAGGTAGTATTTTTTAAAAAATATTTGTGTTTTGTCGTAGGTTAGGTTTTATTTGGTAGCCCATGATGTATTAAAGCTTTTTTCTCCTTCCCCTTTACTCCCCTGTTTTTATTTGAAAAAATGATCCAAAATTTTTATAAAATAAAACCTTCTTTTCCTTCTTCAGGAAAAAGTTTTGTCAATGGCTATATAGCCCATTTAGTTTAAGGCTATTAATACTGCAATAAAAGAAAAATATACAATATGATGAACACATACAGTGTAGCTGCAGTACAAAGAAAAGAAGAGATGTCGCAAATAAAAGGGACGCTTTAGTTGAGTTAATCTAATGTAAAGCACTTAAAATACTCAAAACTTTACACACATCACCCAAAGGTCACAAAAATTAAATTTTAGAAAAAGCAATCAATTGAGAAGTTTCATTATTTTAACTAGTTTAGCAACTCTTTAACTCACCATTCCAGTTATTGAAAAAAAAATCAATAACTGGAATGGTTATCTTTTAGAATTGAGCAAATATATACCTGTAGAATTTAATCAATTTGCATCAAAACTTAAAACTGCCGAGGTCTACTTCCTTGAAAGTCAGTGGATACAACTAGGCAGAGGTGTGCAGAAGGGGGGTGTATCTCACCCATAACAAAAATTACAACAACCCCTTATGGTCACAATCCTCTTAATCAAAACTTCACGTAGCCCCCTGGCAAATCCTTTGCACGCCACTGCAACCAGGTGATCCTTAAAATAGAATTCGTTCTTATGTCTTGAAAAGAAAACTACATATAGGGTATAGAATTTTTTTTCCTTATATTATTAAATTATTTATGGATTGTATGAGAATGATTCAGAATTTAATCTTGATATTACGTTGTATATCATCATTTATTATAACTCCCTCTCACTAGGGAGAGGATATTGAACTGTAAATTATACTGGTACCCAAAATTTTATATCCACGTTATGTTATCCATTGTTTTAAGTACTTTTATTAAGTTGTGATTGGTTATTTTCATGCTAGTAGTGTCCAATTTTTCAATCAATAATTTTAATCTATAGAAGGGGTAATCTTGTTTATCATCATTGGGGACCAAATGAATTTATCGCCCATTATCTTATCCCTAAGGATCCCTGCTCTCTATATTCTTTTCATTGAATATTTTTTTGGGCGGAATCAAATACACGGGCTAAACAGTCATACAAATTAGTATTCTGTCAAATAGTCCTCAAAGTTTTAAATTAACGTTTACTTATTTTTTGGCTTTATATGATTTATCATCAAAAAAGGATTAATAAAGTAAAATTTATTAAGTTTTATATGATCAAATTATAAATAAAACTGAAGTGTTCCTTTAATCTGAAACTACCAGGAATCATAAGGGATACGACAATGGACGATAAATTGCCGGTATAAGGTATAACAAATAAGTAAAATAAATCTTAAACAATATTTGGGGGGGAAATGGAGAGGTCGTCAATTTTACTATTTACAATTTACAACGATAGCTGAAAACCACGTATATTTTTTTCGAATTAATTTTGTTATTAGTAAAAGCTGGATAAATTGTTGTACATCCCTAATTATGAAAAGTTTTATTTTGTACCAACCAATTAAGATTTAATAAATGTACCCAAAGTTTTTGATCCAACTAATTAGAAAACATGTTTATAAAAGTTTGGTTACCAGTTTAAACAAAGAGTCCCATGTCCCCTCCCTCCCTGGAAACCACTAACTAAATTTTGCTTTCATCTGTCAATTTCTACTGTTAACCTTGCAATCTTCTATACACTTGACTATAAAACATCGAGAAAACAACAGATTTTGAAATTTGTAAAATAGCTATTTTTTGCAGCTATTCGAGAAAAACGGCTGAATGTTTTGAAGCAAACAAATGAGCATACAGTTTGTAACTTAATTGGGCTGTCGGTCAAAATGGTATCGTATCTCAGTTATTTTATCTCGAGCAGATATGATAAGGTTCCTAAGAAATAATCAGCAATCCTTTCCTCCCTCCCTTTACTCTTAACTTCCAGATTTTATAATGACTTTAGGGCACTCCATCAAAAAGAAAACCTGAAGTATTAAGCTACAGACAAAAAAAAACATTACTACTTTAAAGAATAAGATATTAAAGTGCTTTCGAGGTTCTGAGAAGCAGCAACATAAGATGCAGTCGTAGCTGTCCTCAGCCAACATATAAACTGTAGCAAGCCGTTCAGCTTCATTATTACATTCGTGGAAATAATATTAACAAACAAACATCCTATTACTGTATCATTGCTATTTATTGCATCCAATTATAAACAGCTTTCCGTAAATATTAAAATGAAAAATTATAATATTTGTTAGCCAGGGGCTAATGTTCGTGGAAATTGAATTTAAAACGATGCTATGCATGATTTTTCAATATGGCTGAGAACCGGTTCTAACTCAGCGGATTTTAATCGGTTTCGAAGCCATACACTGGAATAAAATAAAAGTTTTGTATGAGTACTGTGACACTTGAATTTTGATTGAGGGTGTGATGGAAAGTATTTGAACTATTCTCAACCATCATCAGGGAAAAAAGGATTTTACATCAAAAGAAAGCTATTTTCAGTATGACTTTGAAACTGATTAATATCCGCTGGCTTAGAACCATACTTAAAGCATTATACCATCGTAATATAGACAATTTTCCACGAATTACAATAAAAATAAGAATAATCTTGAAAACATTGAAGTAATGGATATAGAATACGTGAATATTATGACAGGGGAAATTTTGTCGTCAATTCAGGTTGCTAAAATGGTCCTCATTTATTAGACAGTTTATTCCTCCATTAGGATCTTTATTTTGTAGCTACTTTAGCAAAAAAGGTTTTCTATTACAAAATTTATTCTAGTTTTTCATTTAAACTAATTTTAAATAATTTTTTTTGGTAATTATTTTGATACAATACCAAATCCCTTTTATTTGTGAAGTGCATCTTTGTAAAAGTTTAAATGTAGTTTACAAACATCGAGTGTTCTCCAGGAAGGGAAAGACCAATTGTAGCCAAAAATGTTTAGCAGCTACAAAAGGAAAGTTTTAACATCATAATTTTGGGGATGATAATTTATCGTCCATTATCCTACCTATGTATTCCCAAGTGAACTGACACGGTCTGAAGGAAAAGGACAATGGGCAATAAATTAAATAACAAATGTACCCCTTCTCTAGATTAAGATAAAGGTAGAAAAATTCAGACAATGTTTTTTTGTACAGCCAAATCAAGACTTATTAGAAAATTCCACAAAGTTTTTGAGCCAACCAATGAAAAAACATATTAATAAACTTTTGGGACCAGTATAATTTACAGTCCAATGTCCCCTTCCTTCCTGGATAACACTCAGCTGATAGAAAAGGTTTGTTTCATAATTCACTTCCCATATCCCAGGGATCTTAAGAGATAAGACAATGGATATAGATTAATATGCATCCCCAATCATGATAGACAAGTTTAACATTGGTGGAAACTTTTAGACACTACAAGTTTTCAACTGTTTGTTTTAAAATGATATATTTTAACTTTTGGAAAAAATATCATACATATTAAAATAAAAAATTAGGAACATTCTACATAAACATAAAATTACTGTACAATAATCAATAACTATTTAATACAACACCAAATATTAAATAGCTAAGGGGTTAGTTACGCCGAGAAGTTATACATACATGTTAAAAGTTAATGATATATGTCATTTAATAACGTTCTCATTGTCTATAAATATCTATACTCACAGTGGACAAAACTGTGGACACACAGTTATAATAAAGTTAAAACATTTACAACCCATGTTTGCAATAAGCTGACTGTAAGGGTAAGATTGAAAAAAATCAATCTACACAGGAAAAACATGAAAACGTCTGCTCACCTTCGTTGTCTGTGTGTTACTGACAAGTTTTCAACTAGCCAATCAAAATTCATTAAAAGTATCGAAAGTTTCTGAGCCAACGAATACAATAGAGTGTTTATGAAACTTTGTGTACCAGAGTAATTACCAGCCCAATGTCCCCTTCCTCACCTAACTTTAGCCTCATTAAACAGCAGCCACTCTTACAAGCGACTTTTTAGCTGTCAAACTCATCAAACAGCTTAGACAAAGTGGAAACCAAACTGACGGCGTAGATTCGAGAAACTGGGGGTCTTGGAGAGAGAATCAGTATGCCGCAGCCAGACTATGCATCTGCTTCACTAGCCTCAGCGGTTACCACCCCTGTATAATCCAATGTAT
Source organism: Acartia tonsa (assembly GCA_900241095.1). Taxonomy (NCBI): domain Eukaryota; kingdom Metazoa; phylum Arthropoda; class Copepoda; order Calanoida; family Acartiidae; genus Acartia; species Acartia tonsa. Next base: position 9,915 of record LS058145.1, read on the forward strand.
GTATTGATTATTTACTAAGTATATTTGCCATAACTTTTATTTAATGAAATCTTCCAATTTTCAACATTTACAAATCGGCCTGCTTTTTTGCATCAAGATCCATGACAGATCTATATAGGAAATAAACGTCTATAAATGAGCTCAAGTCTTCCAATAGTAGAGTGTTTAATACTCATAGTGCTCCAATAATCCATAATAAACTCTCATTGACCAGAACGATAAGACCCATTATTTTACTCTATGAAGAATAAATTCATTTTTTTATTTCATGTTGCAATTTGAATTATATTAAAGTATTAAATTTCTATTCATAAAATAGAAAATTTGAATTTATAAAATAGTAAATCAAAGAAAACTTACTTTTA
>LS058146.1:0-10278 GCA_900241095.1 Acartia tonsa
GTTTATTTTTGTAGTCATGGTGTCCAATTTTTATGAACGTGTTGGGTTCTGTATTTTTAGAAGGCTTGCATTTTTTTTACTGTGTGAAATATTGAGAGCGTAGAAACTCTATAGATATTTTTAAAGTTATTTATTGCACAGTATTATAGACAGATTTCGATAAATTAACGATAAATTGATGTAAATCCCTAATAATGATAAACAAAATACCTCTTTTGTAGATTTAAATTAAATAAATTATTGTTGGAAAAATTTGGACACTACTAATTTTTAAAACCCAATCAAAATTTAATTAAAGTCCCACAGTTTTAAAGTCACCGAATGAGGGACAATCTAATAAACAGTTTAATGACAATTTGTGTTTATTTTAATTGTTACTTATGGACATTAAAGTCATTCTAAAAAGTCATTCTTAGAGTATGGTAATAGATTTATTATTACTTGGATCTTACACCAGATTATCATGTGCTCTAATAAAGTGAAACTTGTAGCTAGCTAAAAAAAACAGTCCACCCCATCCCCTCCCCTATACTACGGGACCAATAAGTGATGTCCATATAAGCAACCTAAATTACACAAAGTAAAATAATATTTCTATTGTTGTGCTATTATTTTTACAGTTTTTATTTCTTTGTTTGCAGCTGTACATATTTTTGTTATATGCATGTTTTATGTTAAATGTCTCTCTAGCTTTAGATATTTTTTTGACATTAAGAGTTGACATACAATATATACGTAGATACGTTTGAAAACCAGGGATCTAAAGGGATATGACAATGACTGATAAATTGATGTATATCCACAATGATGATACTCAAAATCTACATGTTAAAATTAGTGGTTGATAAGTTTGGACACTTAACTTAATGAACAAACCAGTCAAAAGTAAAGCAGAATATTAATATAAAACTTGGGGACTAGTTTAGAAATAACCCAATATCCCCTCCCATCCTGTTTTGAAATGCTAATTTTTAGTATTGCAGTTACTCTATAATAATGTTTCTTTCGTTTTTTGTCTATTGAAAGCATGGAGATAGCATATACAGGACACAACACAAAGATTTGATTGTAGAGATACAACTGTGTAGCTTGTAGTCCAAGGAATCATTATTTTAAAAATCAAATGTTTAGGTCAATTATGTATATCATACAAAAAAGTGTTGTTAAAAAAGAAACAACATGTTTTAAATGAGTTTCTTTCTGGTGACGACAATATTTAGAGTTGCTAAGGTTCCTTAATCGTACCTAATTGTTACAGGATTCATCATGCAAATATTGAAAATGATATGACAATTTTATCATTTATAAATAATATAATAGAGCTAACCGTTACGGACTGATTCTAATTATAGGAAAGCTACTAAAAAGATATATGACGATATAGGAAATACCTTAAGAAAAAAACATCTGTTATCTATTTACAGGATGACTAAATCAATTTGATGATTTCATAAAAGAATGGGTATTTTTATTACAGCATGGCTGCTCTATAACTTAAGTGTAATGGCCGCATGTAACTATTATAAACTACTATTTTATATTTCAGCTACTCTTTAAGTATTAGGGCAACGCCCCTCGGGGCTAATTAAACTTTTAAAAATCTTATAATTTTTCATTTTAATATCCGCGGAAAGCTGTCTATAATACGATGCAATAAATAATTAGGTAATATGTAAGAATGATTAATATTTCTCCATTTAAAAATCTATGTAGAACTTGAGCTAATTAAACTAGTTCCAATAACGTTTTCTGAATTGTTGGCTTTAGTTGGTTCATTAAGTGTTAAAATTTTGCAACCACTCTTTGTAAACTACAGAGTTATTTTGTGTATCATTATTGGTGATGTACATCAATCTATCGGCCATTGTCTTATCCTTTTAGATTTCTGAGAGACTACCTACTGCTTATGGTTGCATAATATTGTAAACACATAAAGAATATTGTTCATTCAAAACAACTAAATGAAAAAAAATATTTAGATACCAAGTATTGTTTTCTGAATCTTATGACGCAATAGAACTTTGAATTCCATTTTTATAGACAGATTTTAAATTTCAAATAATATATATTGTACAAGATTACCATTCAAATAAGAAATATAACTTGACTTATGACATAATATTTAGCTTGAATGTATGCAATGGCATACCAAATGAAAAGTGTTAGTCATCAATTGTGATGTATTGATGCAATTATGCATAAAAAAGTATTTTTCATTAGTGCAAATTTAAATAATTTAATAATATATTTCCTAACAATTTTATATCTATCTTTTTATTATATTTTTAGTAAGATTAAAGAAACACTTTATTATATATGAAGTAGTGATCTAATATTTTAAGCTTCTTAATTGCACTAGTATTTAATTCATATTAATTATGTTTTTTGTTATTTTAGGTAAGTTAAAATCAATCTTTTATATATACCATGGGTATATACCCTGAAGAATAGAGCTCAGTCGGTTCATTGGTTTCTGATATCTTAAACTTCAGACGGACAGACATATCGAAAGACATATGAACAGATAGCCATCGTTCTACTTTGTATTATAGATTTGTTAGATAAGATCTCGTAAACTTGAAGATTACAGTCCATAATTCTATGGAAAACTTTTTATTGGTCTAGGGCAAGATTTGGTCTATTTGCGGGGGTTTAGTAGTTTGAAATTTTAATAAACCCTTCTTGGCAACCCAAACTTTTTTTATCACTCCTATATACCCCCTCCCCATACGTCACTTGGTATAGCAATAAATCTTCAAAGTAATTCATGATTCATAGAGTAGCTATGCACCCAAAAAATGTCCCAAAACAATTATTTAAATGGGCGAATTGCATGTAGCAAATAAATCACTTTTTACTGTAATCAACATTGAGAATATACATACTTTAAATAACTTTTATGATGAATTTTAGAATAAGGGGGGCGGTATTTTGGACTGTATTTACTGGGCCCCAAAGTTTTATATACACGTTCTGTCATTTAGTTTAATTTCATTTCTTTATTGGGATGTGGACAAACTAATAGTAAAAACTTTTTGACCAATGATTTAAAGTTCGTTTTTATAGATGTTGTCATCCTTGTTAAATGAAAATTCTTATTTTTACGCTACTTATAGACAAAATTGTATTTGTTAAAAAGAAATAATAGTACGATGGTCGTAGACCGCAAAAAAATCGGTCACCCAAAGTGTATTTTGACAGTATTATATAACAAATAGATAATTTACAATTCTATGCAGGGAAGAAGGGAGAGGGCATTGGGTTGTAAATTATGCTGGCCCCTTTATAAACGCTTTATAAACGCACACATACTAGCATTGATTGGCAGAACAAATATGAAAGTTTTGCTTATTACTAAAAGTGTTCAAACAATTCTACCATTAAATTTGAATTTTGTACATAAGGGGTAATTGAGGTAGTATTTCAATATATTATTTATTGTCTTATCCCTTGAGATCCCTGATTGACACCAAATAGATAATTTACATTCGTATGGGGGACAATTTTGTCCTACGAGATAAAAGGATGGGTAAAATGGCCCAAAGAGGGATAACACAATTTACTTTACATCTATATACATTTCCGATGATGAAAAACTTAAAAAATACCTCCACTATAGATTAAAATTATTATTATAAAGGTTAGGACACTTTGAGCCTATACAGCTTAATAAAGAGTTTGTAAAAGATTTTAAGCCAGCGTATTTTGTTTATATGTATAAAGTCCATTTTTCTCTGATGCTTTGAGAAACCCTCCCCTAAAGAAGTTGCAAACCTCACTTTAAAGGAGAACCACATTGGTTCAGCGGTTAAAGAGATACTTCGCTACACACAAACAGACGGAGAGCCAGCCAAAAAGACAGACAGACGAAGATCATATTACTTTTATAGTAAAATTATTTACTAATTCTTTATTCCTGAACAATTGTATCTTATAGAACATAAAGGAATTTGTAGAGATTTTAAATTCTGGCCACTTTTAGACCTAATCTTTGTGTGTGTTTCTAATGGATATAAGATATACGTGGATATATTGCCGGCGAAAATTTTTCTTCAATTTACCTTTTAATGTGGATCTCTTAATTGGTCAGCTTATTCATCCAGTAAGAGGAAGGGATAGGGTAAAGGGGATGGATGGGGGTTATCGTTATTTTAGCCAGCTGCGAGCATCCCTTTCGTTATCAGAGTACATGAAAATCTGGTGCAACATCCAAGTAATAATATAATTATTGTGTTTATGTGTGTCTTTAATCTTTGTGTAATTCTTTTTTTCGTGGCAGGGATTTACAGGGATAAGACAATAGACAATAATTTAGAATTATTGGTTGAAATGTTTGGACACTGCTAGTTTTTACAACCTGATAATGATTTAACAAAGGTTGTAAACTTTTAAAGTCCACGAATAAGATTAAGTGTAGCAAACAGATCTATAGTATAGATGTATATACAGTTAACTGCCTCCCTTCATTTTTTAAAGACCTCTTTTGTCTGCTTCTAAGTTATTTTCTGCTATATGGCTGTGTTAATATAAGCGACACCATAGGTTGATTTCTAATGACGCAATAGGAAGGTTGCACAAGGTGGTTGCGATGGCTATATACAATTTTTTAACCCTTTCTGCCTCTAGTGTTTTACTCTGTGTAGCACAAGTAGGGAGGAGGGGAAATTTAACTTATTATTATTCTATACCAATGTTTTATAATTCACATATTTTCTCATTTCTAGCATCTATTACATAAGTAGATATTCCTTACTTTTATACCTCTAGTACTAACTCAATTGTAAGTACTGTAAATTTATCAGTGGGGTCAAACACACACACACACACACACACATGGACATCGCTAAATTGTAAATTGGTATAAAGACCTATAAAAATATTTGACGGTAAACGTAAAGGCATTTTCAATTTGTATGTAGCCAAAAAGCTGGGTGTTTATATAATGTCCAAGAAAATCCTAAAAATAACAAAACATGTGAATGTTTATAAGAAAAAAAAATAAAGTAGCGTAACCATGAAGGGAAACTGGGATGTTTATTATACTAGTCCCCAAAGTTTTAGAATAACGTTGGTTCAATTTTGGTGTAATTGTGATTGGGTTCAGTGGGTTGGGTATACAAAATTTTTAACCACTAATAGTAATCCACAGAAAGATAATTTTGTGAATCATCATTGGGGATTCTGACTCAACTTTTTATGTTATGGATTAATCCTTCTTTGGCATTTGGACTACATATATACTTTGAACATTGAGTAGCTGCGTTAATAAAAATGCAATGAATTATGTCATTTTTAAATAAACACCACCAAAAAATCCCTTTAAAAATGATTATTGAAATGATGGTCAATTTTAACTGTTTATAGCCTAGGCTTTATTACAACTGTCAACATGCTATAAATATTTTTATTTTTGTCATAAAAATATTATAATCAATGTGGTTATCTTTATATCTTACCATTACAAGAACGTTAAGATACAAATATTAAATATAAAGTAATGATTTAAAGCGTTCTTGCAATGGTAAATTTTTGTTCTTTTCATTTAATCCATTTTTCATTATTTTTTGATATCTGAAAATAAGAATCAAGGGTGATAATATTGATAAAATATATAAGATTACCCCCCAAAAAAGTATTTAGGGTAAATACTCTCCCTAAAATAATTGCACATTAAAAAAAGACGAGGCAGTTTATTTTCCCCCATCACCTCCCTCTATTAGAATTCTCTTTGACCACCATCTCCAAAATTAATATTGTTTGCCGAGCTTTGTTTTTGTAGTTAGTATTACAATTGTTTTGATCTACATTTATTTCATTAATTGATATTTTAGTACCAGGATCTTACACTAAATTATCATGTACTAAATAAACGATTCTACCCATCCACCCTCTATACCCAATCCCTTGGATAAACGAATAGACCAATAAATGAGTTCCATGTTACCAACCTAAATTGTTAACAAATTTTACCCTGTCAATATATCCCATGAATATCATATATCCATTGTTAAATTGATATTTTTGTAAAGAATTCAAGGTCGAATAAGTTTTCTTTATAGAAATATTTTTATTTTAATGGATTTATTTTATGATAAAATCTATCAAATATAGCTTACAATTGTTATATAATAAAAGAATATAAATTCTTAGGGATCTTAAGGGATAAGACAATTTATGAACATCCCTAAAGTTGATTAACAAAATTACCACTTCTGAAGATGAGAATTATTGTGTTGTAGTTTTTAACCAATCAACAAGAAAAAGAGAACGTGTCTCTAAAAGTTTGGTGACTGGTATAATTTAAATAAAGGAGGGGATGGCACATTGAGTTTTATATTACACTAGTCCCCAAAGTTTTATAATAGCAGTTTCTTATTCATCACCTCAATAACTTTGAGGGCTTATATTTAATTTTGATTGGTTGGTTCATTAAGTTGAGTGTCCAAACTTTTTAAAACTAAATGTAATCTATAGAAGGGGTATTTGTGTGTATCGTCATTGGGAATTTACATCAATTTAAAATTCATTATCTTAACCATTTAAGTTCCTGATTTAAACTTATTTAATGAAAACTCATTTTTCATTATTTTCGAATATAAAACTACATTCTTAGGCGTTATTTAAAAACCATAATCTGATAATTAAAAAAAACAGTTTGGAAATAAATGTTAATCATTCCAATTAATGATTCAAGATAAAATCAAGGGCTTGGCAACCGCATATTAGCCGTCTGAAAGCCTCAGGGAAATCAACCTTTTACAATTTTAAAAATCTGCTGCAAGTCTAAATCTTACCTTAATATTGCATTCCTTCTTTTAAAAAAAAATGAAAGCATATAAATGGGTTTAAATTTGAGGCTCAGTCGCGACTTACGCGCGGCTGCCGAGCCCTGATAAAAAGCAAGAAAGAAAAATAAATATTTTTCAAATGTAGAAAAAAAGATAATTGAGCTGATTAAGGATGTATATGGGCCAAAAAGAATAACCACAAAGCCAAAACTACCCAAATCTTTTGTTACACCTTTAGCTAGTGGCGTGCAGAGGAGGTGTCAACAAGGATGACAACATACAATAAAAGCGAAGATCAACAAATAAAACTGTCAGACAAACGAACATTGATAAATATTGAGTAACAATATTCAGCATTATTTATAAGTCTATAAAAATGAATAGGATAATTATATCATGTAGTTTTGTAATCGAAATATAGTTACTTGGATTTTGAACCAGATTTGGGAATAGTCCCTTTCGTGGCAACGCCCCTTAAGGGCCCATTCGTCGCATTTTTAAAATGTTTTTTTTATAGGTTAGGTTAGGATATATTGGGTTAGGTGATTGCCCCAGAGGATTAGGCAATTGGCCCCGCACGGTTAAAGCCACCCGCAGGGGCTAGAAATAGGAGAAAAGCTACTGTTAAAAATACGAAGAATCGCCCCTTAAGGTGCGTTGTCACAAAAAGGACTATACCCCCAGATTTTTATGTGCTCTAATATAGCGATACTTAAAGATGACTAAAATAATGATACCCCCCATCCACCCCCCTCCTTTAAACTGACCAATGAATTAGCAACATAGATTGACGACAAATTTCCTCCTGGCAATATATCCACGTTTAGTCCATTAGTTTTGTTTTATTTAGACCATGTCCATAGTGCATCCTTTCTCTGATTACTATGAAAATCTATTTCTAAACATCTGTGTTGAGAAAATATTTTCAACAAATTTTAGCATAAATGCAATTTTGCATATTTTTATGTTATTTTTTCCCCTCTCTCAAGTAACACAAACTAATGCAGGGAACAATACTGGTACTGGTATTTGTTGGCTTAATTTTTTTTTATTATTTCATCAAATCTTTAGTAACAATCACTTTCTCCTTTTTTTTAATATAAAAGGGGGCTAATTTTGTTTATTGATGGACAAAAAAAATACTTGTTTTTATGTGTATTGTGTAGTATTTAATTTTTAAAAAATATTATGGATCAAATCATAAAGAAATATTAAATTATGCTCAGTCATGACATGATAAAAATATTAATTCTATATGTCACACTAGCGGCTACACACTTAGCATCTAGGGGCACTACGAAAAAGAGCCCAAAACCATACAGAGATCGATATAAAGCTTCATTTAAAATGAGAACTCAATCGAGATCTTAAATAGCTATCAAAACTGGTTTTACTCTTATAATTTTTCATTTTAATATCCGCGGAAAGCTGTCAATTATTATAATACGATGCAATAAATAACTATTCTAACAATTGATTTAATTTTTAGACTGACTGGAATGATGGTTTAGCTGCGGCTGCCTTGGTCAAGTCCAAAGGTAAAGTGTTCATACAAAAATATAAAGTAATCAAAAGTAATATTTCACAGATTTAAGAATCTTGAATTAAAATATTTAAACTAATATTTATTGCTTTCATAATTATTCACTATTCAGTCAAATTCATTCCTTTAGCAAATCTATCGAACTTTCATAAAAAGAATTGTTTGATAATATCCAAAATTAAACAAATTCACTTTGAGTATTCTGGAAATGATATTTTTATTAAAAGAAAGACATTTTTGCCCGAAGGGTTGATTGCAAAATAGTTTTTTTACAGATGAATTTTTCACCCTGGTTACTTAAAGTAAAAAAATACAGTCTTATTAATTTATGAATGAAAGTTGAAGTATACATAAACAATTCATCTATTTTGTATGAACATTTTCTTACCTGTGTCAGGTGGCGCTATACCTGGAGCCCGTGAGTTCAGCACCCAGCCAGATAACTGGCAGGATAACCTGGATAAAGCCCTCAGGAATACAAAATATTACAATTTTACTGGTACCTAAAGTTTTGTTTTTCATCATGGGGGATATAAATCAATCATTGAAACTTAAGTAGCAGGGTGTCTTAGTTTGACTTTTTGACTACTTGTAAAAGAAAATAATCTACCCCCACCCCAAAATGATTTGCCTCCCCTTATTTGCAGGGCTAGAATGGCAGGTGGGTAACTTAGGGGGTGTGTGTGTGTTGGTCCCTAGATAGGGCCTTGCTAAAATTCTAATCTACAAGGGCATTTTTCCTTTAACCAGCCCTCCTTATACTCTATTTTTTTAGAATTTAAGTCATCACAACCGAAGTCATGGGCAACTCTGTGTGCTATGAGTTGCTTAGAATTATAGCTAATAATTAATAATGTCTATCTAATAATTAATAATTTTATATTGGGCAATGATGTGTACGTCTAAAGTAAATATAGCAATAAAGTAATTAAGCAATGCTACTTTTATATAACTACTTTGTCTACTCTTAGAGATTATAATAAGTAATTTTATGGCAATAGGCAATTGGTAAGTATCTAGTCAATACAATTTTTATATTGATAAGAAGGCAATGGCAATGGTAATAATCTAGTCAACACAATTTGTGTGTTGATAAGATGGCAATAGGCAATTAGTAAATATCTAATCAATACAGTTTTTATATTGATAAGAAGGCAATGAGTCTACAAAAAGTTTTATATTGGTTCATTAAAGGTTCTAAACTATTTTAGGGAATTAAAAAGTTACAAATATAGTTTACTTAAACGTTAGAAAAGTCTTAGACCATTAAAAATCTTAACAAATGAAAACTCAATCAGCCAAGACGTTACCCAGATCTTTGGTACACACAGACACACATTCTTCCTTTTTTATTTACTTTTTGTAGTACTTTTATTTACTTTTTCTCTCTAAAGAAGTAAAATCCTAGAAATTTTAATATTTTAAATACAACAGGGGAGGACAGAAATTGGGGGTGAACCCCGTCTTAGAAGCAAAGGATATCGCAAACCCAGGGTAAGTTATTTCTTTTTTAAGCCTATTTGTAGAATTTAAATTTAATTAACAAGATAATTTTGTATTTAAACTTCCCGCCAGACGTCTACATTATGAAATGGAAATGTTTTAAGACTTGTTCCATAAGATTCAGTTATGGAAATAAAAGGATGAGAGGTAAACGAATTGACTCCACAAGCCCCTATCACCCTAGCCGTTAGGTCCGCCTATTTTGGGGTGATTCTAGATTATAGTGTTCCATTTTTCACCGCTTTATGTTTATACTAGCGACTACGCCCCTAGAGGCCTCTAGTGGCCTTTAAATATTTTTTTTTTCATTTTAGATATCTAATTTGAGAAATAACTTGTCTATGTTATCAATTGTTAAATTCATGCGTCTACGCAGCGCGACTACGCTAGCGACACTATGCGGCGGAAATATTTAAATTTTTTTCGATTTTATTGTGATTTCTC
>LS058147.1:0-10277 GCA_900241095.1 Acartia tonsa
GCTGAACCGATCGGGTTCTCCTTTACAGGGTAGCTTCTCATAGTTCCCGGGAAGGTTTATAACTATTTTCTTGGGGGTTGGGACACCCCTAACTTCCCCAAAAATGAAAAATCCCCCCCCAAAAAATTTTTTTTTCTTTTTTCTTTTAAATCTAAAATACGAAAAATTGGTTTGATCAAACCTCTTGGGGCAAAGCCCCTAGAGGCTAGGGGCGAAGCCGCTAGTAGAAATTCAAAGCAACAAATTTTTTCCTATATATTATAATGTAACTAAAACTTTTTACCTCTAAAAAAACTTCCTGTAAAACTTCAGCCGAATCGCCAAATCGCCGCTTCCATAGAAAACCTCCAAATTTATTATGCTTCTCCTAAAATTGCACAAATTTGAAATATTTGAAAAAACTTATTTTCACGTGAAAGGTAAACTTTATATAAAGAAATAAGTTTGTCTTAAATGATTCATAATTGTCCAATTTAGCGAGACATAGAACAAAAAAACTGCGGCAGAAATCGGTTTTCAGATATTCACTGCCGTTTCTTTTATAAAAAGTGTACATTTTTGACAAATGTTTTTATGGCAAGTGTAACTTTTATGATAAATGTTTTTATTACAAATAATTTTATGACAAGGGTACCTTTAATGACAATTTTACCTTCATGACAAATATTTTCATGAAATTAATTATAATTATACTCACGAAAGGTTGAAATATCAATAAAATATTTTCAAATAAATTGTCAACAAACTAATCACCTAAATTCTTAAATTAACCCAGGATTCATTTCTTTACATTTTAGCTCATCTCTTTCATTTTATTAATCTGAAAACAAAAATTGATTATGTAACATGGGAAATATTAATATGAATACAATAATATTTACACTAATAATCTAGGTCAATAATTATAGATATGTGTACATGAAAAATAGAAAGCATTTATACAAAATTAGTAAGAAAGCAAGTCCTTTTCGTGGTTAAGAAAGTTAAACAATTTACAACTTGTTCATAAAGTTACAACTCTGTAAATGGTTCTGGAATAGTATTGCATTCAACTTAAAAGAAGCAATTCAAATAACTTAAGATCAAACAAAGTTAAAAATATTTCTGAAGTAATAGGATATGAACCTGAAATATTATTTACACATTCTTATTCAAATATTTATATTATTTAAATTTTAATTATAGTATCTAGGTACTTTTAAATCATTAACTCTAGTAAAATAAGAATATGGCAAAAATTCTATAATACTATGAATAATATTAATAATACACTAAAATTTACTGTATTATCATTATTGATACAATGTCTATAGTAGAAGCAGAGTACTAATAAGAATAATAATATATACTGACTAGGTACTAGGGCAAATCTGAGGTAAATTCTTCCCAATATTTTTTCACCAAATCTTCTTCTTCAACTTCTATTTCAGTATTTTCTGTTTTTACTTGAGAAATATAAGTCGTGTTCTCTTCCTTTAACTCGGGATTATCAATGTCATTGTCAATAACATCAATATTATTGTTGTCACTAATTTCACATCTTGTATTAATAGGATGAAGATCTTTCTCTTTAGTTTCCTCTACAACAGTTGTAATTGTTCCATCTATCTGAATTGTGAGAGGATCTTTATTAAGAGTTTCTTCTTCACTAATAGAATCAAGACTGTGTTCATTATTTATTTCAGACAATGATTTTATTTCTAAAGGTGAAAGTTTCCTTAGCTTGACACAAACAGGTTTCATTGTTGATAGTAGACCATTGTAGTTGTACTTATGTACAGTCTTATGTTTATTAACATTCAGGAATGATTTACTGCACTTGTCAGATGTATCTAGTTTCTTTCCAGTAGTATGTTTCCTTGTATGAATGTCTCTATATCCTTTTCTTGAGAATGATTTTCCACATTTTTCGCATGAAAATGGTTTCTCCCCTGTATGTATTCTCATATGTTTATCTCTATTGCCTTTATCCGAGAATGATTTACTACATATTTCACAGGAATATGGTTTCTCTCCTGTATGTGTTCTCATATGTGTATTTTTATGGTGAGAACGACTAAATGATTTACCACAAATCTCACATGAATATGGTTTCTCACCTGTATGAGTTCTCATATGTGCATCTTTACCTTGAGCTGTGGTGAATGATTTCTCACATATGTTACATGAATATGGTTTATCTCCTGTATGTGTTCTAATATGAATGTCTCTACTTTGAACTGCACTAAATGTTTTATTACATATCTCACACAAATAAGGTTTCTCTCTTGTGTGTGTTCTCATATGTACATCTTTATGGTAAGAACGACTAAATGATTTACCACAAATCTCACATGAATATAGTTTCTCACCAGTATGATATTTCATGTGAATATCTCTATTATAAGCTGTAGAAAATGTTTTGCCACAAATCTGACAAGAATTCTTCTCTTTTTCACTATCCATTATTCTATGCTGTTATATAATTATAGAATATATTTGATATTGCTACAGTGGCAACAGTCACAAATCTGAAATTGTAAACTCATATAATTTAAAACAATAAAAAGTATCTACTCAGTAATTGTTTACTATTATAATGTATATTAATTTCATGGTATTAAAATAGGACACCTGCCATACTTGATAATAGGTAATATACTGCAATATTGCGAGTCTTATGTCTGATACTTAATAATTTAAAATATTAAAATCAATTGTTATTATATGATGTTGCTATACATAAGAACACATTTTTGTGTGATACAATCATCAAGTAGATACTCAAAATATTTTGAGAATAAGAATTATAATTTTCTATTCTTATGTCAGAGAGGCTATATTAATATAGATCCTGCACAAATGAATTAAAGATTTACAATGATACTAAAACTACTTACCTATATATCATGATGTTTATCTGAAACTCTTTAGATACCCAAGTTCTGACTGGTAAAACAATATTTCCTCAGCAGCCTGAAATAATTATAATATATTGAAAAACATTTAATAAAGATGTAAAAGGATTTTCCTTACTTATTAGTAGCGAAGCTACTCTATAATTCACTTTGTCCGTCAGTCAGTCAGTCAGTAACACTATGGGGGAAATGGGATTTACTCAGCTCCTATAGAAGATAGAATGCTGAAATTTTTTCACAACATTCCACAAGGAGCACAATTAACCATAAAAAAATCAATGGTGGTCGGACCGCTTTTTAGCAGTGTTACAAACATTGCTATTTATAATTTATGATAAATAAATTAAAAATAAATTATAAATATTTTTTATGCTATTTTTGTATTTTACTCATTTTTCTCCATATCTTTAGTATTTATGGCCTGATTTCCAAAAAATTTTCAATTATAGATATCAAAATCAAATTTCCTGTCGTTTAAAGAAAACAACTATGACGGTCAGACTGCCTTCATTATATTATACTTAAAAATGTATATCCACTAAACAAAAAACTTATTAGAAATAAGAATAAAACAAATATTACTCACCTCTATTTCCTTACTTAAACTATTATATACAGTTCCTATTCTTACTCCTCATTTATTTCATTACATTGTTTTTATCTGAAAAAATAATTTTTAACATATGGAGTATTTTCTGTACATTATCAAAAGTATTGTATTGTCAAAATAAAGAAAAATAATGGAATAATGGGATTTCCATAAAATGCATTTTGAACTTTAAAACTTTTCTAAAATTGTAAGACATTTAATTTTATAGTGTGTAGTTTTCAAAATATCAAGATTTTCATGATTATATTTTTGTGATTTACATTATACACAACATCTAATTGTTTGACATTTACTAAATTAGTAAGATAACAGAAGTACCTTTTTATCAAGTATTTATAAAATCAGCTGCTAAGAAAATTAAAAAGATTTAAATTAAATAAAGACCAAGAAGTTGCTTTAATAATGTGGTAAAAAAATAGTGTTTGAAAAATACATTTTAATAAGAATTTACAAGAATAGATATTACAGCTTATAATATTCAATTGGTGAAACAAAATATTTACATTCATATAAAAATATATTATGAACTAAACATCAGGTTCTTCAAGTTTAAACTCTTCAATGTCAATTTTATCAATATTGTCACTATTATAGAGATAATCACCAGTTATTTCTTCTTTTATATAAACATCTACATCAGCTTTGTCAATGAAAGCAGGCTCCTCTTTAATAGAGAGAGAATCAATAGCAAGAGTTTCTTCTTCCTTAGTTTGAGGTAAATCTGAGGTAAATTCTTCCCAATATTTTTTCACCAAATCTTCTTCTTCATATTCTATTTCAGCATTTTCTGTTTTTACTTGAGAAATATTATTTGCGTCATCTTTCTTTGACTTTAGACAAGCTTTGTCAATGAAAGCAGGCTCCTCTTTAATAGAGAAAGAATCATTAGCAAGAGTTTTTTCATCCTTAATTTCTTCTTTTACATTCATGATATTAGTAGCTTCATCAATATTATTAGGTTCATCTTTATTAGTAGTAATCACATTTTCTTCATTTATATCTTGATCTCTCATGTTAATAGGATGGAGATCTGTCACTTGTGTTTCCTCTACAACATTTGCATTTGTTCCATCTATCTGAATTGTTATAGGATCTTTATTAAGAGATTCTACTTCACTAACAGAATCATTACAGTGTTTGTTATTTACTTCCAATAATGAGTTAATCTCTATAGGAGAAAATTTCTTTAACTTGACACAAACAGGTTTCATTGTTGATAGTAGACCATTGTAGTTATCCTTATGTCCAGTCTTATATTTATTAACATCCAGGAATGATTTACTGCACTTGTCAGATGTATCTAGTTTCTTTCCAGTAGTATGTTTCCTCATATGTCTGTCTCTACTTCCTTTCTGTGAGAATGATTTTCCACATAAATCACAGAAATATGGTTTCTCTCCTAAATGTGTTCTCATATGTCTGTTTTTGTCACTAGATTTAGTAAATGATTTCTCACATATTTGACATGAATGTGGTTTCTCCCCAGTATGTGTTCTCATATGAGTATCTTTACTTTGAGCTGTGGTGAATGATTTTTCACATATATAACAGGAATATGGTTTCTCACCAGTATGAGTTCTCATATGTTTAATTTTGGTGCTTAAATCTGAAAATGATTTTTCACATATGTCACATGAATATGGTTTGTCTCCAGTATGTGTTCTCATGTGTACATTTCTATTGCCTTTTTTCGAGAATGTTTTAAAACATATTTCACATGAATATGGTTTCTTTCCTGTATGTGTTCTCATATGTGTATCTTTACTATCTAATCGTGAGAATGATTTACAACATATTTCACATGAATATGGTTTCTCTCCTGTATGTGATCTCATATGATTATCTTTACTTTGAGATTGAGTAAATGATTTCCCACATATATCACATGAATAAGGCCTCTCACCAGTATGAGTTCTCATATGAATGTTTGTATTGCCAGCTGTACTAAATGTTTTGCCACAAATCTTACAAGAGTTCTTCTCTCTTTCACTATCCATTATTCTATGCTCTTTTATATTTATAGATATTTGATATTCCTACAGTGGCATCAGTTACAAACCTGAAATTTAAATAAGTAATCAGCTGAAAATTATATTAATACAGTCAAGTAAAATGGGAGTTAGGGATTCTTTTCTCATTTTTAGAAGTATCAGCAATTTACATTCAGTTAATTCTCACATATTTTTTAGGATTCATTTAAAAATGTTACTTCGTGGTGTCTTTAGGCTTTAAAAGTATTCCGAAGTTAAATTTTAAAGAGTACTAAAACAACCAATAAGGAGTAATGGAAGTTGTTCAGAATGTCCACCTTTCCGTCAAAGTAAGAGATCAAAAAACTCCAGCTTTGGCGCTAAAAGACATAAAAAATCATTTCATGTAATTTATAACATCGTTAAAAAAAACCAACAATACAAGATCTTATTTTACATGAGCAACATTTAAATTTGTTGTTTGGCACAATCTTATATTACCTTTATGATAGTGATAGCATCTCTCCTATTATTAGATTAGAACAAAATTATTAGATAATATAGATATTTTTGTTTTGCTTGAAAATTTTCATTGTATTGCTATTTGTTACTACATAGATTTCCTTTATTTAGATTAATTATCAGAAGTATGGATGTAAAATAGGAATATGTCTAATTATATTTCTGCTTAATTATTTTCCATTCTAAAGTATATATTTAAAAGGGGTACTTTCACGAAATGCAGTTAACTTAAACTGCAAACTTTATCCTGTTCAATGGTTTAAACTACATTTTTGAAACAATTTTACATTTTTCTATCATGTACAGATTACCCACGAAAAAGTATTTTTTAGCATCTGCAGCCCATATTTCTCGACGAATTATTTAAAAATGTATATGTCCTTGTTCTCTATAGATTTCCACATAAGTAGATAAAAAAAATTTTTTACATCAATTAACAGCTAATATTTTTAGAGTTTAAGTTTTGAAAAAGTGACTGAGCAAAAAATAACTTTTAACATGAAACGATTTTTTTAGCAAAATTAAGGTAAAAGTCCTTTTATTTTTGTTACTAGCAGAAACTTTATAAAAAAAAGTAAATAAAAAATTTGTGTTTTAAGTTAAAAGCATTTTTTTACACATATTTTTTGAGTCTTTTTAGTTTAATGATATTTTGAAAGACTTCCTTATTTGGCAAACTTGTTTTAGATTAAAAAACCAAATAAATCTTTATGAATATAGCAGGAAAATTTTTATTTTTTCATAATCCTACCTTTAATAACAAAAAAGTTATAAAGAAAATAAAATTACAACATAATGATTTTTTAGTCTAAAAAGCTTAATTAACCCCCTATTAGGTGATTGAGATGTCATAAAAGGGCGCGGAGCAACTGTCATAATTAATAGCCTTAAATAAATAGATTATAAAATTTGCAAATAATCAATTCATTTAGTAGTATTTTTTGCCATTAAAAATTTATGTTTTTTGGTGGAATAAAAAAGAAATAATTAGTTTTCTCAGTCATTTTTTCATAACTTTAGCTATAAAAATCTTCAGTGTTAATGGAGGTAAAATTAGAATTTTTTATATGCTTGTGTGGAAATGTACAGATATATGCTATTTTTGATGATACATAAGAAATAAGGGCTGTAAATCCTAAAAGATACTTTTCATGGGTCTTACTGTATTATACACAATTTTTTCTCTATCAAAAAAAACCATAAACAGAAAATTTTTTCATAAAATGTTTACTTGTCAATCTGTATTAAGATCAGCTGTTTACCAAAAAATATATCTAAACAGCTGTTTGGCATGATTAACTGGTACATACACACAGACAGAGATCCTGTTATATCTAGGATATCATAATTATTCTAAAATGAATTTGTCAAACCTTGTTCTACATAGTCATAACTCCAAAAGTCCCAATATCTATGAGTAAAACAATCAGCAAAGTAGACTTGTCTGCAAATTGACCATTGTAGTGGTGGTAGTTGATCCAGTGGAACCTTTTTCTCAACAACTGTGGCTGGATTAGAGATGTACTTCTCAGTACATAATCCTCCATAGTACAAAGTTGCAGATAATGAACAGAATACAACTCCAATTCTGAAGGAATTCTTATATTATGTAAATTAATAACACAAAAAACAGATTTTAATAAACATTTTAATGCTGATTAAAGTCTTGTTGTATTTTGAATGTTTTTGTTTGATAATTAGAATATTAAACTTTAACCTTAAAATACTGGAAAAGATGGTTGAACTTTTCTTTCTCTTTCTATTGAATCCAGGAGATTCATTCACTTCAACTGAATTTGGCTTCATATCAGAAATGCCTAAACATTGCAAAAACCTATCTTACATTTGATGCTTTATGTCTTAAAACTTCTGCATCTACAGTATTAATTTTAAGAAACTCTTCATTTAAACTCTAGATAACTATGTGTAGCATTTTATAGGAATTTTGTTATTTTCTTATTAGTAACATTTTCATGAACAATAGACATAGTATATCTAGATGATCCAACTGACCCCATTTTTAGTCAAAATTAAAAAGGGAATTTTTGCAACAGAAACTATTGTTTACATTTTGTTATATATAAGAAACAGGTGACAAAATTTGAAGAAAAAAATTATTTGATGATATAATTTTTAAAAAGCTAACTTGATTAAAAATATTTATAGGTAACTTAATATATGTTTTTTTTTATGCTTCACAATATATGAGGGAAGAAATTTTTTACACAAATTAATTTACCCAGGATTCTAAGATATGCAACAATTATAGATGTCTCATAAAGCAGAGATAAAATCAAGCTAAGTACCAAGATCTGTAAAAGTGTTTAACCAATGAGATGTCTTGAATGTACCATTAGTATTATCCTATTGGCTGATTTAGACAATATGTCTCTTGAGTAACTCAATTACATGAACAAAATAACTCATGCAAATAATCAAAATATCCAACAAAAATAATAGTTAGGAAGAGGGTATTATTCAAATAAATTATTAAACATACTTTTCTTTTGCTTAATATTTATTGGATACCAAAGTAAGAATTTTCCAGTATGGCTTAAAAACAAATTAATATATGCCTTATTAGAACTGGATCTAAGCTATACTGAAAAATCTTGTTTCACATTGTATAAAAATGTACAACCAATATTAAAACCAGTTTAGATTTTACAATTGTACATTTTTTTCGGTTCAATAAATAACTATTGCATACAATAATTATGGGGCAAATTAGTTTACTGAATCCCTACATATCTTTATAACCTAAATGGTCTATTTGTTTTGTTATCAAAATTCTTCTAAAATCAACCCCACTCCCCCAAAAAATGTTAAGACAACAAAAATTGTCATGTGTAATGTCATAAAAATATGTATATTATCCATCTCTTTTTGGTGGTTTCCCTTCCCATTTCTCCTTGAATCCTTCCTTTTTGGACGAATTTTCATGACCTCACTTCACCTCAATTGCTCTAAAAAGACATAAAATTAAAGAGAGTAGTGCAATAATATTTTTAACAGATTTCAGTTCATAACCAACTTTGTGAAGAAGCTCTGCTAAATAGATATCAACATTATTTTTGTTGGGTTAATGTTGTAAAAAAATATGTTTTCAGGAAGGGGGAGAAGAAATATTGCTGAAATTAATCCACTTTCCTTGCTTTTACCTAACAATAAAATAATAAATTTTTATTATTACAATAGGGGAGGGGGGGATTATTTTTTCTTTCATTAATCTGTTAATTATGAATTAATTATTTCCACATTTTTGATGTCATTGGAATATTGTTTATATTGTAAATATTTATGCTGTGTTAATGTACATTATACAAATAAAAGTTAGTTTTGTCAGGAATCAAAAGGGATAAGACATTAGTCAATAAATTGATGTACAACTCCAATGATGTTTCACTGAATGACCCTTCTGGAGATAACAATTAGAGGTTCACGGCGGCTCGCTCACTTATAGAAATGGGAAACTTATAAAAGTTTTACTCAACACACGAAATCGTAATAATTTTCATGAGAAATACGCATTTTATAAGGCATACAAAACGCTCTAATTTTCGTTCTATTTAACGTAATTTTATAATTTTTTTTGCTGTTTATTTTATTTTACATATACTTTTATCATTTTATCAAAAAAAATTTATCTTTTTTCATCATTTTTTGGAGAAATTAATGCTTAAACTAAGGGTATCTTTAGACGCAAAATTGACGCACTTAGAATAAAAAATGCGTATTGAGTACAAAGGGGGGATAATTTCAAGTCATGAATGTTCTAAAGATATCTTTTTTTCCATAAAATTTTAATGTTTAGTCCACCCCACGTCACCCCGAAAATTATATATCAATTTAGGAAGATAATTTTTGTAGAATAATTACAGAATTTACAACTTTATGGACTCTGAAAGTATAGTTAAGATCAAAGGCGTGCAAAAGGTTGGTATAGGGGTTGTTTACACCACCCTTGTAAAATTAAGGGGGATGGATACACCTCCCTAGGTGTCCACCCATGTCCACCCTCTTGACAAGAGCCTACACCCTCAGATACACCCCTCTATAAATTCCAAGGGGGTGTAAAGGAAATAAATTTACACCCCTTAAAATAAAGTGGGGTTGGGGGTGTTTAAGGAGGGTGTATATAAGCAAGTCACAGATTCAGATAATTATATGCTATCTATTTTTAGATAAATTAATTACCAGACTTTACTAAAATAATCTTGCAATATTCTGTACAACTGTACTGTACAACTTTTAATTAGTAAATTGAGACATGAGGAA
>LS058148.1:0-10277 GCA_900241095.1 Acartia tonsa
TACTTTTTAAATAAAAACTGAAATATTTTTTGGTGTTCTATTAATTGCATTAAAAAACGAAGAAAATAAGCCATTAATCATTAAATTCTGATAACTATAAGTGGGGTAAATTTGCTTTCAAAAAAGTTCTCATATAAAAAAACACACTGTAGAATACGTAGGAATTATTATCGTTGCTAATATAGTCCTCAGAAGTTGGTCAATACGTTTCTCCAAGATCAGGGGAAGGAATGGGGCAAAGTCATAATGGGGAGTTTTTGTTCAGACTTCGCAATATATTATTCTGCAAATTCTAACACTTCGAATTTGTTAATGTTCGTTTGTCCTTCTGTCTGATTTATTAAGCTTAACTTTAATGGATTTTGTCGTCCTTGTTACTTTTTTTAAAAAGTAAAAAGTCATGTTTCTTTCTAAATAACATTTATTATTTTTCGTTTACATGTTTTTAATGTAAATAAAAGTATACTACACTGCCGATAATTGAAATATTTTCAAAGCAAATTAAAAATTAATTGGCTAGTTTTTACCCTTTGAAGGTTTCCAAACCACTTTATAGAAGCACCAGAGGCTACCCACCACCAAAATATTTATACCTCTTCCATAGTTCCTTAAGAAGCTTACCTGTAGAGGATATTTGTGTTGGTTCAGCAGTTAACGAGATCTTAAGCTACACTGGTACCCTAAGTTTTTTGAGTATTTGATGTTTCAATCGTAGTAATTAAAACTTTGGGTACTTTTATTAAACTTGATGTGTGTTATACAAACCTTGTATTTCCGCTGTTTCGCTAATAATTTTTTTCTACAGAGGGGCAACTTGTTTACCGTAATAGGAGGTGTTGTGACAACATGTCCGAAACACCAATATTTAAGACAACATTTGATTTCCTCCAATTTCTTAACCCAATGTCCTCATTTTAGCATGACAGTATTCATTAATTTATCATCTAATTTCTTATCTCTTTAGATCCTTGCATTAACTTATCATTTAATCAATTATTATAATTTTACACGAAGTTTACGGAAAACGAAATTTTGAACACAATAATTATTTATTTTCAATGTCCCCTCCCTCCTGGCCTAGCATTTGGTTAGACGGACAAAGCGAGTTAAAGTTTCAATGAATGTTTTACATAAGAATCTACATGATAAATTTAAGGCATTTTGTTTGGGAAGTAAGGGGACATTGGGCTGTTTATTACACTAGTCCCCCTAAGTTTTGTAATAACGATTTCTTATTCGTTGAGTTATTGAGAACTTTTATTGAATTTAATTGGAGGGTTTATCAAGTTGAGTGTCCAAACGTTTTAACCACTAATTGTAACCTACAGAAGTGATAATTTGGTGTCACATCATGGGGATGTACATCAATTTATCGGCCATTGCCTTATCATTTATTTCTTTAGAACCCTGCATTTCGATCCTCCAAATATGTTTCAAACACAAACACAGCCACAAGGACATTTAAAGTTAAAGAGAAGATTCGCTTTTAAAAAGGTGAAAGAAAGCATTTTAACGCTGATGTATGTATTTTGTATTAATATAGTACTTTAGACAGAGAAAGGAGGTTTCGTCCCTTACTACCCGGTATCGTTAGTCAAAGAGTAAGTATGTAAAGAGAGGTAGAGGTTTGATTTTTAGTAACCAAGCTACTCTATAATTTGATTTGTCTGTCTGCCCGTAAGCTGATAACGCTAAGATATACTGCTTATTTCTTTTAAGATACCCCTAACCAAAACGCATCCAGTATACAACTTATGTGGTTCGTCAGTGTGTCGGTTATGCTAAAAAAAAAGAGTTTCATATTTCTTGGCAAAGGTTTCGTGATTATCTAGTTTGTATTTTTATTATCTCTCTTTTTTAGGACTACTTAATAGCTGTACTATAACATCCCTTTGCCAGTTTGTCCATCCATAATTCTATGTGCTTCGGTATTATTGGATGTTGTCATTCTTGTTAAATCTTCATTTTATGATAAACCATTAATTTGATTATGTCGAAAAGTAACAAAGCTGTGTAAGTTATAAATAAAAAAAGGAAGAAGAAAGGCTAAAGCAAAAATAAGAAAGAAGAAAGAAAATAAAAGATAGAGAGAAAAAATCTGAATAAAAACAGAAAAAAATGTTTTTTTTCCCAGAAATCCTCCCTTCAAATAACCTGGATCCGTCCAGCCGTTTATGAGATCTTTTTGGATACACACAAATACAACTTTATAGCGAAGAAAGAGAGAGAGGACACTGAACTATTTATTACACTGGTGCCCAAAGTCTTATATTGACGTTTTCTTATTCGTTTGCTCAACAACTTTGGGGACTTTTAGTAATTTCTGATTGGATGGTTTATTAAGTTGAGTGTTCAAGCGTTTCAACCACTAATTGCAATCTACAGAATGGGTAATTTTGTGTATTAACATTGGGGATATACATCAATTTGTCGACCATTGTCTTATCCCTTTAGATTCCTGCAACTCTATAGTATCGGATAAAACTCTTGTAATATATCCTCCAGGCTAAAAAAAAACAACAAACATACATTAATATTTTTTCAGACAAACTATTCTACTCAGAGTGCTTTCCTTTCCTGTATATATTTCTATCCTGTTAGCAGACAAGTATAGATAGATTGATAGGTTTTTCTAGCAATAAATATAGTAGATCTAGATACATACTCAGTAAATGTGACCAATAGGAACACAGTGAAGTAGCAATCCGGCTATATTATTGGTTAAAAAGTGCACATATTTCAGTTTTTTTTCATTGCATTCATTTTAAAGTCAGCTATAAATAGTCTAATTTCTTATGATACATCTAACTTTTTGGAATTAATACCGTTCAGAAATTCCATCGCTAGTATTATTTGATACAATCATATGTCCATAATTATAACCAATTTCTTTTTAAGTTAGACAGATAAATGTGTCTAACAGCTCATCTAAGATTTTAAATCTATTCTGGTAGCAGACAAGTATGGATAGGTGGATAGCAGACAAAATATAATATTCAATACAACAGCAAGTGTCAAAGTGTACGTATTTTCAGGTTCACTTTTCCAATGGGTATTTCCAGAAAACTGAGGTTTTAGGCTATTTTAAGTAATATTTCATTTGTTATATTTCAGTGAAAATTGTAGCCTTTACATATAGTGACATACAAGTGATATCAAATAAAATATATACAAGATAGGATAACCTATTAGATAGGAATATATATTCAATTACATAATGGATAGGTTAACCTTTTTGTATATATTATATTGTATACCTTCCTATTTGTATTTCTGATGTTTTGTCCATAGTTTATAAAAAAAAATGTATTTTGAATCTATCGTTTAATAGTGATTTAGCCGCATATATCTCTTTTAAGAATATTTTAATTTAACCAGTATGAAAGCACCTATTGATTATAATTCGGCTCAGGGAGGAAATGAACTTAGACTGTAAATTATATTCTAGTACCCAAAGTTTTAAAAAACATGTTTCCTTCTCTTTAAAGTACAATCACTTCGGACCAATAAGGTGAGATCTTTAGCTTCGGACAAAAGAACATTGCTATTTTATATCATAAGAAGTTAAAAAGCTGTTTTAAATACTTTGCAACTTATAGACATGATTGTCCTTGTTTTAGAAAATAAATTTGTTTTGTAAAATACATATATCGTATACAATATCTCATCTACGCTTTATAAAAGTTGCTTTTCAAGTTTATTTCTACTTTAATATTTATGTTCATACAAAATGATATAATTTAAAATATTGAAACACAGAAATATTGTTGGTGTACAAAACAACCAGGAGGAAGGAACTTCTAAGTGAACTGGAAGACACATTCATCTTTAAGCAATGCCTCTAATCGTGCCCAATCCAATGAAAATTGGAGAACCATTGTGCGTGGCCTATGTTCTAACAAGAACTAAAAAACATTTATGATTATGATGGGTCGATTTCAAGATTGACAAATACTGCATCATTTCAAAACGTTAAAAACCCACAGCTTTTTTTTAATTTATGGGAAATCCCTTGGACCGTAAGTAAGCATAACAAACAAGGATGGTGTAGACATTGGACTATAAATTGAATTAGTACCCAAAGTTTTATTAGGATACTCCCTGATTTGTTAACTCAAAAACTTTGGGGCCTTTTAGCAAATCTTGATCGATTGGTTCGAATAACCAGTGTCCTAAACTTTAAACCAATAATTTTATCTACGTAGTTTTATTTATCATCATTCGGAATGTGATTGTGCATCAATTTATCGTTCATTGTCTTATCCCTTGAGATCCCCATGGCATCAATCTCGCATTTCAATTTTTTTATGCAAATTTTATTAAAATTCTACCTACAATATTTGCTGAAATTTATAAACATCTCATTTGAATTTGACTACTAGTTTTTTTTTATAAAAAGCAACATCGCTATAACTATTATCCTTATATTCTATAAAAATGTTATGTGATAAAGCAATTATATAATATCTATGGAATAGTTACATATCGCATAGTATTATAGACAGATTTCCGGCAAAATTAAAACGGAAAGTATGGGATTTTACTATTTTGTTAGCCCCGAGGGGCTGAAGGCCCGGTCTAACAATACTAGTATTAATCCGATGAGTATTATCTTGATATTCGTGTGAATTTTTCTGTAATACAATGCTACACATGATTTCTCAGTACAACTGAGAACCGGTTCTAATCCAGCGGATATTAATCGGTTTCGAAGCCAACGGAAACGTTGTCACTATTATATATTCATTATCTTTAAAAATACTCCCTTATAAATATTAAATAGTTGTGTTTATGTTTTAAATATGTAAAATCATAGTGACATGTGATAAAGATTTATATTATATACATTTTAAGGGATAAGATAATGGACGATAATTTTACATAAATCCCCTAAAATAATAACAAAATTATCTCTTCTCTTGATTAAAATTTATGGTTAAAAAGTTTAGACACTTCTTATTACAATCAAATCAAGTACCCAAACTTTTTGAGCCAACAAATACGACAACGTGGTTAAAAAACTTTGGGTACCAGTGTATTTTACATTACAATGACATATAGTATTAATATTAGGTAGAGAGAGGGGAATTTGGATTGCACCTTTTATTCATATAAGTTCTCTTATTTGTTAGCTTAAAAACTTTGGGTACTTTTATTAAATCTTGATGCAGAACGCTGATCTGGTTAATGTTATTGATAAGAATTTGAGATAAAATTACCTAAAGGTTCCAAAAATTAAAGTAGACTAAAAAAAGTAAACTACCACTTCTGTAGATTACAATTAGTGGTTAAAACGTTTGGACACTCAATATAATGAATCCTAGTGAAAAGTACATGGGTAAATAGTTACTAAAAGACTAGATTTTTGTACATTTTATTAAATAAAACTTTTCAAAAATATTTGCAAACCTCAAGAAAAATCCATGAGTATAAAATATTTACAAAATAGGACCCTCTCCATTAATTTAAAGTATTAATTGTGTATATTTAAGAACTTTTTTAAGGATAATATACAGCTTTTTCAGAGAACCTATCCCTGTCCTCTGTTGATAAGGAAATTCTGGCTCATATTGGTTTAGAAATCCAAACATTAGCATCAGTCTGGTATTATCTCTAAGCAAGTTAACTTATCAACTAGTTTTTTTATGATCTCGTGAAAATGGATTTTTTATTACTTTGATCTTACGCCAGATTATTATGTACTCTAATAAAGTGAAACGCGTAGCGAGCTAAAATAACGATCACCCCCAACCATCCCATTTACCCCATCCCCTTCCCTACTTCCGGATGAATGAACTGACCAATAAACGACAATTTTTCCCCTGTCATAATATCCATGTATATTATACTACATCCATTCTTGTGAATTTTACAGCGTAGCAGCTCTTTA
Organism: Acartia tonsa; assembly: GCA_900241095.1. Taxonomy (NCBI): domain Eukaryota; kingdom Metazoa; phylum Arthropoda; class Copepoda; order Calanoida; family Acartiidae; genus Acartia; species Acartia tonsa. Next base: position 5,891 of record LS058148.1, read on the forward strand.
ACATTTATTGTAGTGAAGTAATTGATGTTTTATGTTAATGAAAGTGTTTGTGCAGGGTAGAATGACGCGCGAAGCGGCTTTAAATTTTGCTTTTAACCTCAGAAACATTTAGCATGGAGGTCAAATTAAGTTTTTCCTCCTCATAAAAATGTTAGCTAGGGGTTGAAAACTAAATTTATTTGACGTAAATTGCTTTAAAATTACTTTAAACTCAAACATAGGTAAAAATTTGTAAGGTGGAAATTATTTTGGGGGAAATTCATTGCCCCCTTGAACACGCCCCTAAAAGACATCGAAAAAATTCTTTTTATATATATTTTGAAATACATTTTATAATACATAAAATTGATTTTGACTAGATATATTTATATAAAAATGCGCTAGCATGAAAATAGAAAATCTATGAAAATTTTTGTCAACAATATAAAACATTTGTTTTAAAAATTCTTTATTAGCAAAACTACTTTTTAAATGTTTATCGTTATAAGATATTATTTAATATAGAATGGGGGTATATAAATTTACCGTCCATTGTCTTATCCCTTAAGATCCATTATATACAGATATGAAATCAAATTTCAGAACAAGAATGGGATTGTTAAGTGCAGGGCAGCCCATGACATGGGAAGAAATGAAGGTGAGCATTTAGTATTATTAAACCAATTACGCGTAGAAATGTGTGCCCTGAGTAGAAGCTCTACACTTGTCCTTTATATAAAAATAACATTTTGCCCCTAACTTTAATGCGAGTCAAAATGAAAACACCTTTTTAATTTGTTTGCTGACATCCGCTAGTTGAACGTTGGTTTCTTTTTTGAATCATAGCCTATACTTTTTAATAATTTATAAGACGATAAAAGTCCTACAGCATATTGTACTAAGTCATAGGCACAAGTAATGATAATGCCTTGACACAAAAAATGGTGCAAGTCTTTACCGTGCACCGTGCACAGTCAGGAATTCTAGATAAAGTTTCCATACCATACCAAAACCTTGGGGACTTTTATTGAATTTTGATTGATTGGTTCATTAAGTTGAGTGTCCATAAGTTTCAACCACTAATTGTAATTAACAGATGTCGTTGTTTTGTGTTTAATCATTGGGGATGTACATAAATTTATCGGCCATTGTCTTATCCTTTTAAATCCTTGGGTTTTCCTCATATTGCGTCTAGACCACGAACGAGCTTTTTGTAGAAAAAAAGCTTATGTGTGATACTTATTTTAGGTTAGGTTAAGTAATGGTTAAAGAGCCCTGCAAATTTAGAGCCTTTTCAGTTGGGGAAGTTTTGGTGTTTAAAAATAGATTAAAGCACCTTGTGATTCTGAAGGTCTGACTCTAAAGTATTATACTTCTTGGCTTGGTAGGTATTGTATCTAAATCAATTATTTGTTTATTTAGGCTTGGCAGGAACATGTGAGACATCATGGAGTCAAACAGTTCATTAGATTATATAATAGATTAAAGGTAGGAATTTATTAATATGTGGAAAACCTTGGCCCCAAAACAGGCAGGTCCCCTAAATGTAAGAACATCACGCAGGAAAACAGAATATAAGATTATATAAATGATTAAAGGTATTATACTTATTATTTTGTGGAATTCCTTGGCCCAAAAACAGGCAGGTCCCCTAAATGTAAGAACATCACGCAGGAAAACAGAATATAAGATTATATAATTGATTAAAGGTATTATACTTATTATTTTGTGGAATTCCTTAGCCCAAAAACAGGCAGGCCTTTAAATGCAAGAACAAATAAGACATGCAGTAAAACAGTCTATAAGATTATATAATAGATTAAAGGATGGAATTTAATAATATGTGGAATGCCTTGGCACATGAACAGATGAAACAATAGCTAATCAATTGAAAACACTTTACCAGAATATAACTGTAAAAAATTTTTCCAGTGTAGCTCAAAATCCGATTCATATTCCCTGGATTAAAACCGGTTCTGAGTCATACTGAAATTAATCATATCTAAAGGGTGTGCATAAAAAATGCGGACCAATTTAAAATTTAGATTGCGCGGCTTGTGTTAATAGTAGAAAAACGTTATGCATACCATTAGAACCGATATGAAGTCTATTTTTTAGAAATATAAAAACGATTCCTGTGCTACGTATAGTTTAGGAGCTATGTGGTAAAATGTCTCAACTGGCTTAAAACTTAACTTGCGAGTAAATCACTAAAGATTAAATTAAAGGGTATGCAAATAAAAATACGTACATTTTTAAAATTCTAATTGCTCGGCTTGTGTAGAAAAATGTTATGCATACCTATGGAATCGCTATCGCAATCAGTCAGGCAGCACGTAAATAGTCATCATGTTGTTTTTATGAAAACAGGACAGTAATTTATGTTGCATAAATAAAAAAAAGGATTTTCAAGTCTTTTTTTTTTTTAAACTACCTGGTAGAAAATTGAAATTCTTCCAAACATATGTCCTATATATGTAGTTCGAACTATTGAACAGAAAAAAAATATGCAGTTCACTAAATTAAGTTTAAATGCACTTCGTGAAACTACCCCTTTGTGCAATCAAAAGGTTGGTTGTCTGTAGGATTTCCATACTCATGGTAAAGTATGATCCCTCTATTTTATTTACTAAGCATTAACAAAATATCATAAATATTTTAGGGTATACTTAGGTTTTTAAATGTAGTTTCTAAAATTTCCTTTTATTCAGGGCTCGGCAGCTGCGACTCAGCCGCGCATAAGCATCAAATTTAAACCCTTTTGTGGGGCAAAAATAAATTCTAAGAAGATGTTTTGTCTGGTTATTTAACAGGTTCAGACATCCTGCCGAATTCTGTAGTTGTAATATGACTATCTCACTTAGGCTTACACGCGGCTGGTGCGCGGCTGACGAGCCCTGCTTTTTTTTATATGTACATAGGCAAAATATCATTTACATTTTGTCACATATTTGTTACCTACATTTAGTGTTATGAAAATGTTTCTAGTTATCTTATACAACCTACTTAGTTCAGTTTTGTTGAGAATGAAAAATTAGTTATAAAAGGTTTCTCTGACTGTTTACTCGTGATTCTATTTTATTTTAAGCGTGTCGCATATTTATTAATTTATATTTTTGTTCTATTTATTATCTTATTTGGCATATTTTGTTCATAGCAGCCGTCAACGTTTAGAACTGCGTCTTAGCGTCAGATTAACAACAAGCGTAGCTAAATACCGTTTCGAATTCGTCTTCTAAAACCACATTTAAAAAGCCATAATCTATTATGATATTTATCGTAAAATCTTTTGGTCTCAAATATTTGATTTAAATTGGTAATGTTTTAGATACTAGCGGATACGCCCCTTGAGGACTCTAGTGGCACTTTAAATGTTTGCTTTTTTGGTTCAAGTCTCTATGATACCTATCTATTTTGCGATCAAGGCTCTACGATACCTCTTTATGTTGCGTAGAAGTCTCCAGGCGAAAATGTTTTTTTCTTCATTTTTTGTGATTTCTCTTGGGAGGGTGATGGTATCCTCCCACCAAACAGTTATAAACCTTCCCGGAACCTATGAGAAGCTTCCCTGTAAAGGCCAACCCGATCGGTTCAGCGGTTAGCGAGATCCTTCGGTACAGACATCGTTCTACTTTGTATAATAGATGAAATTGAAAGCATTTTAATATTTATTATTTTAAAGTTTTGCATAATTAAAAAAATATCATATATAAAAGAATTTCTCCTATTATATGTTTTGTCTGATCATGGGAAGAAAAAAGAAGTAGCGTGTTTCGTAGATTTTCTCCTATTTTTTGGACCCTGCGGGACAATCAATAACATTTACCTAAAATATAACCTATTTTTGTTTCCATACTCATATAAAATTAATGTTTCAGGCTAAAAGATTCAACCGCAAGGCAAACTGTGAATATTGTGGAGACCGTATCTGGGGCCTGGGCAGACAAGGATTCAAATGTATTCAGTGCAAACTTCTTATCCACAAGAAATGTCACAAACTCAGTAAGGTGGTCTGCGGTGCCCAGAGGGTAAGATTTTTCTTTTGCTCTAGAGGCAAAGTGTTTCTATATTTATTTTTATGTCTGAAAAATCCATAAAGATCAAGAATTCCTAATTTAGAAATGATTAAATCCTTTATTTATCAAACACCCTGTTACATTTCTCTAGTGAGTTTGAATGTTATGCTCAGGTCATTTCTACATTTAGACTGAATTTTTACATCATTTTTATTTATCGCATCGTATTATAGACAGCTTTCCACTGATATTAAAATTAAAAGATTGAAACCTCGGGGTTTTAATTTTATGATTTTTTTTTCAAAATTTGTAAAAAAAAATTGTCTGTAATACAATGCTTTACATGATTTTCAGTATAGCTGATAACCGGCTCTAATCCAGTGGATATTAAT
>LS058149.1:0-10276 GCA_900241095.1 Acartia tonsa
AAAACTGAGAGGCAAAATAGGTATATGACTATTAGATTATTCAATAAAATCGCCGACAGCCTCAATTACCGCCCCTACCCGCCCCCTGAACCGCCTGCAGGCCCTGGTCACCATGTCCCTGTACAAATTGGCGAAGTTCTCCTTGGTAGTGGCAATGAGGAAGGTCTTGATGGCATAGGCACGTCTATTGGTGCATGCTTAAAAGTAGCTCTGGGCCAAATAGTCTAATGGATTAAGATCTGGGCTGCTGGGAAGCCACATTTCCTTAGGGACGAGAGTAACTGCAGGATCCAAATTCCCATCATTCAAGCTACCCTTCGACACGGAGGCTCTTATTTGGGCCACAGTTGAGCTAGAACGACGTTGTATATCTTTTTGGAAATGGCATGAAGATTTAGCTAGGGTTGTCAGCGCAACCCATAGTCTAAACCGAGATTCAAGGTTCCATATGGCCCCTGTAGACGAGAATCGTGAAATTTTCAAGATTTTTGGCTTTTTTGACATCTCACAATCTGCCACGTGCAATTTGCCGGAGAACCACGGGCAAGTCAACTTGAATTGAGAACTCTAGTAATTTCTAGTACCTAACTTATATATCTTACAGTACCTTCAGCAAGTTTCATAAGAAATATGCGCACTTCGAATTTGCTTAGTTGAACTTATGCGCGGCCAGCTCAGAGTACACGTCTTACATCGTCCAAAGCTTTTTATAGGTAAAAAGCTCATTACCTAAGCTTTTCATAGTGGGGTCAAACGTCCTGATCGGTCAAGTAGTCTTGGCGTTATGGCCGTTTAAAAAAAGTCCGGATTTATGTGCCGCACCCTGTATTTAACTCTAGTATATGACAATATTGAATTCTTCCCATTATAGCCTAATTTCTTACTGGGATAATTCTGCAGGGTCATATTTAACTCTAGTATATAACCATATGGAATTGTACCCATTGTAGCCTAATTTCTTACTGGGGTAATTCTACAGGGTCTAATTTAACTCTAGTATATAACCATATTGAATAGTACCCATTGTAGCCTAATTTCTTACTGGGGTAATTCTAACTTTTATTTCTTCCTTCAATTTTGTCATAATTGGCCATGCAAGGACAAGGGATAATTTTCGAATTGTAAAATTAGATATATTTTAATATTTTCTTCCATTTAGTATTTCTATCTATTTTTTGCTAGCCTCATTTATATTAGATGGAAGTTAGAAAGATAACTTCCATCTATAATATATTTTTTGGTTCTAATATGTATGTACTACCAGGAATAATGAATACAATATAATCCAAACTACCTGCCTACATATCTATCTTTCTACTCCTTGTAATATAGCCTAAATTCATGAAAGTATTATGTGTAACAATTTAAGCCTGTTGTTGGAATAAATTTCTTTAATTCTACAATACAACAATAGAGTTTACATCTAATTTTTTCCATTATTTAGATTTTATTATGCAAAACTTATTTCTTTAAAAATCATTTTAGTATTATCAAGAATTTAAAGGTATACGAAATTGATGCGTACATCTCCAATGATATTTAAATTTTTGGTTAAAAACTATGGACAATGCTAGTTTGAACCTACCAATCAAGAAGTAATTAAAATACCTATAACTTAATAGAAAAAACGTTGGGTACCAGTATAATTTACAGTTTAATATTACCTCCCTCCCTGGATATTGTACAAGTTTCAGTGTTCTAATTCTGTCTGCGGCGTTCCCAATGTACAGTTAAATATTTTGATTTAAAAAGTATTACATTTTCTACAAGGTGAAGATAGAACTGATATTTTTATCCTCAATATAATTTTAGGAAGGGAGAGGACATTGGACTGTAAATTAAATTACATCGGTTCAATAGTGTCCAAACTTTTCAACCAATAATTTACAAACAACAATTTATCGTCTATTGTCTTATCCCTTAAAATCCATGCGAGAAACAGGTTCAATTTAATTTCAATGAGTTAAAGTATTCTTTTATATAAGGAACTAGCGGCTACGCCCCTAGAGCTCTAGGGGCACTTAAGGTAGGAGGGGGAAAAGTGAACCTTATCCCATTTTATATTTGAGTTTAAAAAGAGTAAAACTTTTTGGGGGGAAGGGGGTGACACCCTCCCCAAAAATAAATTAAAACCTTCCCAGGACCTATAAGAAGCTTCACTGTAAAGGAGAACAATATCGGTTCAGCAGTTAGCAATTCAGCAAAAAACGCTTACTTCTTTATATAATAGGATTAAGGTTAATATTATTGATGTTTTGATTATGTTTTCTTTTTTAGGGATGCTTAACTTAGGTCCCGGGATGGTTTTAGACTATTTTAGCCCTTATAAGGCGCAATTGCTAATGAAATTTTTAACATTTTTAACATTGCAGCATAAGCATTGAATTCCTAATTTCAGTTACAAAGATATTTTATTCTTAAATATAACCGTAAAAATATCTTTTTAATGGTATCATTAAGAAAAAAACATGCTAATTTTTTTGATAACAACTTTTTTGTATTATATGATAATCTCATTCATCTGATTTTTGGAATGATGATTACTAGGACAACAATATTATAAGCGAGGTAACTCTATAATCAAATCCTAAAAAAAAATAAAGTACGTCCTTTTACTGTATCCTACATTTCCACAATTTTGCAACAAATGTGTTCACAATTTTGTTTAGACTTAATCAATGTCTTTGCTTATTCAGTTACGACACTCTAAAAGAGTAACTGTTCATTTGCCATTTCTTCTGATTTTAAGCTTCACTTGCATGAATGTTGTCATCCTTGTTATGATAGAAGTATTGCAATATTAATAAGCTGTTGATGCACATTTCTGAAAACTCTGAAATTAGAAATAAAATACTCAAAATGTCAAACCAAAACGAAAATGACAGTTTTCTCATTTTTGGATGAAAAATAAGCTTGGCGCACATCAAATTTATATCAAGTCAGAGAAAGTGATATGATATCTAAAGAAGAAACAATTTAGCCCCCATTTTTAAATTGCACTGTGAAACAGTCTATTAAGCAGGAAAGGAAGCAACATTAATCTGTTGATTGCACTAGTCCCTAAAGCTTTGTAATAACGTTTGCTTAACACATTAAATTTTGATTGTTTGATTCATTAAGTTGTTCTTTCAAATGTTGTAATTAATCATTGGGGATGTACATCAATTTATCGGTCATTGGCTTATTCCTTTAGAACCCTGGTTTAACAAACATGAAATTTTCCACTTTTAATATTAAAGAAACTGAATGTTATTTATGTTACGGACTGACTGACTGGTTTGTTTATATTTTTTATATAATTAATTTATCAAAATTTCCCAGATTTAAGCAAAAGTAAAACAAAAAATTACTTTTTTTCAAAAACATATAAAACCAACCTTTTTATATTTTCTAAGGAAGAAAAAAAATCTACAGGCGATTCTTTGGGCGGTTAAAGGTATTCTTCCCAAATATAATGGATATAATATATACGTGGATATATTGACAGTGGAAAAGTTTTCGTCAATTTATATTGCTAACGTGAATCTCATTAATTGATCAGTTCGCTCATCCACTAAAAGGGGAGAGGATGGAGTAAAGGAAGTAGGTGGGGCATGGTTATTTTGGCCAGCTACGGACATCACTTTCTTAGAGAACATGACAATATGGTGCAACATCCAGAGGTAATAATATATCCATTTATGTTGGCCACTACCTGCATCCATGGGACAGTACCGGAAGGAAGAGAATTGAACTATTCAGACTTTCAACAACTTTAAATCTAAACTATTTTTAAATTTAAATTAAAATAACAACAAATATCTAATACATTTATTTACATTTCTATTTTGAGGGTGGTGGTACCTTAAATAGATATAAATCTTCCCTTGGAATATAAGAAGCGAGACCCTTCGGTACACAGAGACAGAAATCCTGTTACTTTTATAGGATAGAAGAATTTAGTATACAATTTATTAGGATAAGTTTAGATTTCTAGAAAATATAAACAAAAAAATACTTTTTAAATTTGATAGATTATAGGACCAGTTTGACCATCTACTATTTTTTTATATTTTAAGTTTATAATTGTATCTCGACAAACGCTTTGCAAAAGTCAATTTGGCTCTAATTACTTAAAACATAATATTCCACTCTACCTATCTATATAAAAACAAGGATAACAACATCCATAAAAATGGAGCTCTGAAATTGTTATGGCAGAACAAACGAGCAATAAAAATTGTAGAATATCAGAGCGGAATGAGCAGAGTTTTAATGCATAAGTCTAAACAAAATTGTAAGAAAAATTTGTTGTAACACTTCTAAACATTGTAGATTATGATAATAGGAATCAGTATTCCAAAAATCAGATGAATACCATCCAAAAATTGTAGTCAAAAAAGTGAAAAAAATCTGTATTTTTTAAATAAACGTACGGACTTTCTGGTAACTGAAAACAATTCCTAAATAATAGCTAATTGTTATAGGAATTAACATGCACAGTTTGAAATCGATAGGATAATTCTAACTGTCCATGAAAGACGTACGAACGGGCCGACCCTAAGTAAAGACAAAGCATAAAATCTATCTATCTAGCTGTTTCATGAGTAATTTAAATGTAAACTTTATTTTGACAAATCTCATAAAAGTTTGAGAGCATTTGAATTTTAATAACTTTCAATGGCCCAATTTCTTTTTCATTTAAATGTCTATCTATTCAAGGAGAGAGGGGATAATCGGCTGTTTTTTACAATAGTCCTAAAGTTTTATAATTCCGATTTCTTGTTCGTTGGATTAGCATCTTAGGGGACTATAGTGAATTTTAATTGATTGGTTATTTAAGTTGAGTTTCCAAACGTTTCAAGCATTAATTGTAATCCACAGAAAAGGTAATTTTGTTTATATATTGGAAATATACATCAATTTATCGGCCATTGTCTTATCCCCTGTGTCTTGGATTTTTGGTTTTATTCAACTTAACTATAGTTATACAGTAGACAATATAGTTATATATAATCTATCTAAAGTTGTTTTATACAGAATATACATTGTGTAACTCATTATTTTATTCATTCTAGTACATTATACAATTTACTACAGTGTCTGTTAAAACCATAGCCACTCCATAACTTTTTCTTTTAAATGCGAAAACATGTTGCTTTTAAACTTTTTATCAACAATTTTTATGTGATATAATTATTCTATTCATCTGATGTTTGGTGTACTGATTCCTATTACAACAAGGTAAAATGTTATAAGCAAAGCATCTCTATAATGAAGTTCATATTCAATGATTTCTTAACATTAACTTCGTAAAATTTGTCAAAATTATTCTGCTTTTTGAATAAAGATTATTCGTTTTTATATGTTGCTTCGCTTATTATGAGAACTATTGTACTTGTTTCTTTAAAATTTAAGATAAATAAACACTTCTTTAAAATACAAAAGCTCTTACAAATAAATACGTTCAATTTAAGTTGTATTATACAATTTTAAAGTACATACATCTATTTTCGAGTACAGGAATAGGAGAATAATTCTTGCAAATATTTTTTTGCAAAGATTTATTTTTTGATATTAGAAGCAACGAACGGACAATGTGATTCAAAGAGAAGAAGTCAAAAAGTAAAATACGAAACCTTTGATAAAAATGTCAATATTTGTATTGTTGTAGCTGATTGGTACAGGGGATCGTCGCAAAAATGTTCAGTCAATTTTGCCCTTAATTGGAGTCGAGAAAACCACGTTCATTCCCATTAGTTGGATAAGCTTAGAAAGAAAATTTATCATAGAAAATGTGCCCCTAGAGGCACTTAAGGGGGGTTGAGAAAGTAAAATTTAGATTTTTTTGATTAGTGGTGGGGGGCATTTGTATCTAGGGTAAATTTCTTTTTAGATGATGGAGGTATCATTCCAAAAATGCTTCAAACTATACGACTGAAGAAAAAATAATTTAATTATCTATTATTCAGTAGAGGTTACTCCCCTAGAGGCCTCTATATTTTTTTGGGTGGGGGGATTTTCTATTTGGAAGATTTTTCTTGGGGGGTGTTGGACTGTTGGTATCCTCCCCTAAAATAGTTATAAACCTTCCCAGGACCTAGGAGAAGCTACCCTGTAAAAGAGTTCAGTGGTTAGCAAGATCCTTCAGTGCAAACAAACAAACAGACAATCAAACATCCTGTTACTTTATTATTAGGATTATTCTAACAAAATGAAAAAAAATTATTACCTTATCTATCTCTATATAGAAAAAGGTAAGCTTAAAGTAGCAGTGGTAGTAAAAAACTATGTTTAACTATTGTAAATTAATTATTTTTTGTTTCATAAAAGTTTTCAAAAGGTAATAAATGAATTAGAAACTTAATAAAAGTTTTGTCTGCGTTTGTTTAGGGTATTTTCAAAATTGAGAAAATATTACATAATTTAGACAAAGCCTAAATTGTGTTAAAATTGTGTCAAAAATGATCCATGTGACGTAATAAAATGAGAGGAGAAGTGGGAAATAAAACCCCTAAAAAAGAGATGGATAATCCCTAATTTCTATTATTTTACATGGATAATTTTTGACACAATTTGGGCTTTGTCCATTATTTAAAATTAAAAATCTTGTAAAATGTTGGTTACTTTATGCCAAATCATCATTGTAAACATTAGATAAAGCTTTTATTTATCGTCGCATTACTGCTTGCTTCGTAAGTATGTCAATGTTTTTCTACCTTACTTCGCCCCTTCGAGGACATACATACCCATTCAGACCAATAGTTTCTGAGATGTTTAGCTTCAGACTAAGACCTTATTACTTTACATCATAGGATAAAATTTGACTAATATCTTTTTTTGAAATTAATCAAGAAAAACTAAATCAGCTTTTTGGAGGCCTCTTGGGGCATGCAAAATGTTTTTTTTATCATTCTATGTTAATATCAGCTGTTTACAACAAATATTTTTATTCAGCCGCTATATAGGGTTTGTAATATTTATTTGTTTGTTTTTTTGCGATTTCTCTTGGGATAGCTATAAACCTTCACTGGACCTATGAGAAACTACACTGTAAAGGAGAACCATATCAGTGCGTTGGTTGTGGAGATCCTTTGTTACAGACAAACAGACATAGATTTTAAAATAATTATGTTTGATTAAACCGTTTTAAGGACTTAATTGTCATAGATAAAATACGCAGTTTTAGTAAAACACCTAAACAAGGTCTCTCCAGAGGCATATATAAGATTAATAAAAAGATTGGAACAAGGGTCGGGTTCTTTAGTAATTATTAGTTCCAATATCACAATCCTATTGTATAAAGTAGTAAGGTTTTTCTGTCTGATGCTAAAAATATCAATAACTACTGAACCGATCGGGTTCTCTATTTTAGTAGTGCTAAACACTGGTCCTGCGGTGGTTTTAGGCTATTATATTGAGGATTATGCCATGTGATAGATTTAAGCTATTTATAAAGCCCTTCTTTGTCTAAAGAGCCCCTAGATTCTAGAAGCGCAATACTTAGTTTATAATACAAAGTAGAGCAATGTCCGTCCGTACGTTTGTCTGAAGCTCAAGATCTCGACTTAACCGATTGGGCTCTTGAGGCGAAAACTTTGAGGCTAGTGGCGAAGCCGTTAGTGGGACTTAAAGTTGAACTTGAATGCTATAGTAGTGTCATATTAATGGTTATAGAATATATATATGAATATTATGACAGGAGAAAAGTTGGGGTAAAGGGGGAGGGAATCGTTATTTTAGCCCGCTGCAAGTTTCTCTTTATAAGAGAACATGAAAATCTGGTGTAAGATCCAAGTAATGATATGCCCATTGTCCATTGTCATACTACTAGGACTAAATATCTTTGGAACGAATAGGTGGAAATGGACAAAAACAGATATACAGTTAAACATCTACAGTGAGAAATAGAAGCTTCATTTTATTTTAAATTTTGATTATTTTATTACATAAAGTAGTACGTTTTTTGTCGGTAGCTTAAGATTGTGAAAACTACAGAACCGATTAAGTCCTCCATTTTAGTGAAGTTTAAAAAGGACTTAGATGGGATTTTAGCCTTTTTTTATTCGTCCGTTAAGATATCAGTTTTCACTTAACTATTTAAGCTGTTTAACATTGGTTCTTGGATGGTTTTATGCAATATAATTTCAAAATATAAGTTTTCGGGGTGGTATAAGACTATATTCCTCATTTGTCACTTAAGTAATATTCTAACAAAGATAATCATATCATACAAAAAGCTGTTGTCAAAAAAAATTAGCATTTTTTTTTATGGACGTACGGATTCTCTGGTAACGATTATACAGTTGCCATGCTTCCAAAATGTAATTAATTGTTATTAGAATCATTATGCAAAGTTTAAAATTGATAAAACAATGTTAACATTTGGAAATTAACCAGAGCCAACAGTTACGACTGGCTCTAAATATAGAAAAGCTTCACTTTTGAAAATCTGGAAAACGGCCACTGTGACAAGACATAAGGATAAAGAAATTAGATACGGGAATAAAAGTTTGGGAAATGAAGGAAAAGGAAAAGTTTTTCTTTCTGCTTTTTAACTTTGCCTTTGATTTTATATACACATGAACATTAGGGGGCACTAATACAATGTACATTCTGTTATAGCTTATAATAATCGGTTTATTATTACATGGATGTTGCACCAGATTTTCTTGTACTCTGATAAAATGATGCTAGCAGCTGGCTAAAATAAAGAACCACAGATCCTCTCCCTTTACCCCAGTCCCTGCCCTCCAACATTGATGAACGAACTGACCAATGAATGAGGTCCATATTAGCAAGTTAAATTGAAGACATATTTTCCCCTGCCAATATATTCTATTTCCATTGGTATAACCACTGGGTATAATGACTATGATAATGTTCGATAAATTGATATTCCCCCCATTTACAATAAACATTCGATTGTATACCTTGCATACCTTATCCTGTTAAATAAAGTAGTGAGGTCTGTTTTGTCTAAACCTTAAGATTTTAATAACTATTTGAACAGACTAAGTTCTCCCTTTCAAGGATGTTTTACAGAGATACCAGGATGGGTTTAAGCTATTTTAATATTTAGATTTTGTAAAAGATTTAGCTTTTTTTACTACCTTCTTACTCATTTGAATACAGAGGTGAATTCTCAAAAAAAAACTTTTGCCCCACTAAAATCAGTTTGGCCCTCTAAAATTTTAGTGAGGCAAAGTTATCCCCTCTAAATTCTTAGTTTGCCTCATTGATTTTAGTAAAGCAAAAGATTTTTAAGAATTCGCCTCAGTTGTACGTAACAACGGGTTAAAAGTTTTGAACATTATGTAAGTTTTTCATTGATCCTTTAGGCAGAATAGTATAATTTGTACAAAAGGATACACATACATAGATCAACTGAAAATTAATTTCCAATTTGTTCCCTGATTTCCGAAGTTGTACGATAGATAACCCAACTATTGCAAAAACTATTTTCAGCTACATCATCATTAATTTATATTTATTATTAAAATAAATAAGATTCATACAGATAATAACAACAACAAAAATATTGGCATTCTATCCTTTTATTTTATTTTACCAAATCCTTATAATAAAGTAACAGGATGTGTGTTTGTCTGTTTGTACCGAAGGATCTCGCTAACCGCTGAATCGATCGGGTTTTCCTTAACAGGGTAACTTCTCATAGGTCCCGGGAAGGTTTATAACTATTTTGGGGGAGGGTACCACCATCCTCCCAACAAAAACGACAAAAATAAATTAAATAAAAAAACGCCGCCCTACGGACAAATTTTGAAATTAGCTAGAAACATAACTAACACCATCTTTTGGCGAAAAAAATATTTTGGGTAAAGAGCTGAATTAAATATATTGAAAAGAAACAATTTAACGTAGCCGATAGTACCAAATTTAATGTAAATCAAAACCTGCCAATAAGATTGCACATAATTACCTTTGTCTGTCCGTCCGTCCGTCAGTCCGGTAGACCGTAACGCTTGTGGGGAAATATAATTTTCTCGGCTGCTATTGAAGTCTGTATGTCGTTCATGCTTTAAAAGATACTAGTGGCTTCGCCCCTAGCCTCTAGGGGCATTGCCCCAAGAGGTAATTTAGAAAAATTAATAAGTATTTCTGGTGCTGCCATTTATCTGCCTAAAAACAATTTTCATTGTTGAGGGGGTTAGAATTTTAATTGTTGGGGTTGGGGGGGGGGGTGAAAGTTTCCCAAGAAAATAGCTTAAAGCCCCCCCCGGCCCAATAGGTTTATCCCCTATCCCAGCACCCGTGGAAACCCGTTGGTGCGGTG
>LS058150.1:0-10275 GCA_900241095.1 Acartia tonsa
CCCCCCCCCCCCCCCCCCCCCCCCCCCCCCCCCCCCCCCCCCCCCCCCCCCCCCCCCCCCCCCCCCCCCCGGGCTATCTCCATATTTCTTTACCGCTAAAGACAATTAATACCCATTTAGGTGCTTTTTCAAACCGCCAATTTTATTAAGGCTTTATAGTTGTTTGAGTACGGTTGTGTTCTTAGAAATACTTTACCTTGCGATACTTGGCGAGATTGAGGGCGGCAATCTCCTCCGCCTCCTCTATCTGCTTCTTGTATGTCTTGATCTTCTGCTGCAGCTTGGTGGCCAGCTCAGACATGCGCTCCTAATTTGGAGGACAAAACTTCATATTTTATCTTTTTTATACCGGCATTGTTGTTAGCCTTTATTAGACGGATGTTAAATTCCTAACCTCCCTAATTATATAGATTTGTCTCCGGAAACGTCAATAATGTCATTTTGAGAATTATATAGATATTAAAATCGCTAAGAGATTGACATCAAATGCTTTTATAAAGTCTAAAGAACAAATATTAGGATAATAATTTATAACAAATATTTGCAAGATTAACAAGAATATTTAGTTTAAAAATAAAAAGAATTTAGATTTTTCATTTTTGACAAAAAAAGATTTACTTTTTTAGTGTTTTACCTGTGAAGCTGCTTTTTAAGTGCCCCTGTCTGTCTTTATGTCCTTTCTTACGTTTAGCTCATCAATTTAATTCTCTCTCTTTCATTCACTCACTTAATAATGTATTATTTTTAACTTATATATCAGCTTTGCATCTTTTTAACATAATCATCGTTTAGAACTTAATATATAAAGTTTTTGTGCCTGATTCTTTTTATCCTCTTCATTGGTGAATCCCAGCTCCTTGACACGTCGTTCACACTTGCTGTACGCCTTCGCACTCTCAGAAGTACGAACCTTAATATACATAGTGTATTATACAATACAGGGAGAGAGGCGTCAATAGGCTGTTTATTATACTAGTCACCAAAGTCTTATAATAACGTTACCTCAACAAATTTCAAATTTGGGTAATTATATTGATTTGTTGGTTCATTTAGTTGTACAAACGATTCAACCACTAATATTAATGTAAAGAGGGGGTAATTTTGTGAATCATCATTTATTGACCGTTGTGTTATCTTTAACCATTACAATTATTTCCTTTAGAAAGTTAATCTTCCAAATGTATAAAGACTAGTTCCTTGTAGTTAAACATTATTAGGGACAATAAATATCATAATATATTATTCTCTTTATATTTAAAAATTTAAACAACTTACAACTTTCTAACAATAAATGTAATTCCTATCTATAGGTATTTTTCTTTGCTATCTTATCTACTTACCTGAACACTGCCAAGCTCCATCTCGAGCTCCTTGATCCTGCCCTCCATCTTGGCCATGGCCGCTCTGCCGCCGCGCATCGCGTTCTCATTCGCCTCTGCCAGCCTGGCCTCCAGCTCAGTCAGCTGACTCTCCAGGGTACGCTTAGCCTGCAAGGTCATGTGACCGTTGTAATGGAAATCGACCCTTTTATTGCTTGACCATTATTTTTAAGTATTCCCCCTATTTGTTTTATCAACGACATGTTATTTAAAAGTATGATTGTAAAGGATAATAATGTTATTTGGTTTAGCATTGTTCATGACTTGTTCTTGACAGGGACAAGACTTGGTTTAAGGGGATGTATCGATTTTTAATTGACAACTTCCTTGGCTGTTTTAGGGGTGTGTAGAGCACTGTAAAGGGCATAAATGAGGCATAACCTTTTCCTACCAATTCCAGGGTAAAGGGGGTTGTATAAGATTTTTCTGTTTTTGATAAAATAAAAAGCAACCATTCTCTTACAAGTATTCTATGTGAGTTAGAATTGACATTAAAACGATTCCTTGGACTGAGTGTTGACATGATCCTGTTCAGCACGAAGTTCATCGGCAAGGCGGGCAGCGTCAACCATGGCCTTCTTGGCCTTCTCCTCGCTGTTCTTAGCCTGCAACCAAATCATATTCCACGTTAATAATTTCTCCTGTTATTAAATCAACATAAGAATATCAATATTATGCTATTCTAATATCCATATAACAGGGTGCCTGTCAGTGTAAAGATCTCGCTAACTGCTTAATCGATAGGGCGCTTTTTTTACAGTGAAGATTCTTAAAAGTCATTTAAGAGTTAGGGGGTGATTCCTCCTCCATCCAAAGATAAAAATAGCCCTAGAAGAAAATTATTAATCTAAAATTAAAAGTGTGGGGTCGATTTCCCCCCTCCCTATTAGGACATTATTATTAATTAGCACATCCGCTAATTATCCATTTCTTGATATTAAGTTGCAGACAGACAAAGTAAAGATGCGTGGCTACGCTAAAATAATAGGAATATGGAATGTGCCTGAGCGAGCATATCATCGATTTCAGCATGCATAGTATGAACAACACCTACGTTTATAAATAACTTAGATTTATAGAATTGTAGTTTTTATATTTTACTTTTACTATCCGCGGAAAGCTGTCTATAATACGATGCGATAAATAACTATTCCCTAATATCCCAAAAAGTCTTTTAATGCAACACAAAAGATTACAAAAAGTTTAAAATTTTGGGGGTTGGGGATAAAAAAATATCTAAGTCATAAAATCCTTCAACATGGCGCTTCTCGCTGGACGCTTTGCTGTTGATTGCGTTCATCTCGTTGACAGCAACTCTAGCCTCGCCAAGTTCAGCCTCAGTTTGGCGTTTGCCACGCTCAGCAGAGTCCAACAGTGCACGGGCCTCCTCCATTTCGCCCTGATTGAGTGCAAATTACTTTTTATCCACAAATTTTGGGGCTATAAGAAATCTCGAGTATGTTTGTACATTCCAATCTTTAAAACAGCTATATTTATTGTTTAAGTATAATGATTAATTATTTATGAAGCAGCTCATAGGACCTATAAAATAATGACATCATACAATACAAATGACCAAATGTAGACCAGTATACATTTTACCATTGGTCAATTAAAATGTTACTGGCCTATTACTGGTCAATGTATCATATGACATCATTTTTAAAGGCACTATAAGCTGCTTCATTATTTCGTTACGCAAAGATGCCAAGGGGGACATTGAGCAAAAAAGTATATTTTAAAACAATTTTCATGTTGGAAACTTTAGTAAATGTTCCTGAAGGGCAGCAGCTCTCCTCTCTGCAAGACTTGCTTTCTCCACAATCTCTGCGCGCACACGGGACTCCTCCTCATATGCGCATTCAGATTCGCGCAATTGGGCCTAAAATATAAATAATTAATATTAATGGGAAAGACCTATTCTATAATTCAGCAAGTTGTATGTTTGTGTGTGAATGTTCTGAATGATTTCGGAAACGGATAGACCAATCGTTCCTTAAGTTTAGTATTTAACTCAACAGGGATGGTTTTATGCTATTTTGTGAATGGTGGGGTTGATACGACAACATAAAAAAACATAGTTCAAACAAATATTTTTATTTAATGAAAAGGCGAGACTACTAGGAAAGCTACTATTTTATAGCTAACTAGTATCTATCTATATACATATATGCACCTGGTATCTCTTAATAGATTTCTGAGCCTCACTATTTGCTTTGTTAGCATGGTCAAGAGCTATTTCTAGCTCGTTGATATCTCCCTCCAGCTATCTAGTATCTATCTATCTATGCACCTGGTATCTCTTAATAGATTTCTGAGCCTCACTATTTGCCTTGTTAGCATGGTCAAGAGCTATTTCTAGCTCGTTGATGTCTCCCTCCAGTTTCTTCTTAATCCTAAGGATAATTGAAGGTACAATAATCCTTATAATAATGTAACAGGATGTGTGTCCTAGCAAGCAAGGAGAAAAGGGTATGAATAATGAGAGAAAAAACTAAAGAAACATTCCAACATTAACAACTGAAATAGAATGAAATTGTATAAACATCTCTAAAAATATGAATAGTTCACAAAGGATTATAGGCTTCTAAAACGTATACCTGAGGGCCTCTGCCTTAGCCCTTTGCTCAGATTCCAGGGAAGCTTGCATTGAGTCCATAGCACGGGCATGGTTCTTCCTAAATAGATTAGAAAGGTAAATAGATCAATATTTTTACTGATGAAAGAAAGATTTAATAGATAATCAAAAGATATTTTGAATTGGTGATATAACTTCAGCTTAATCTATAAAAGTTTATGATTGCAATTATATTCAAATAATGATTTACAATTATCTTCATGAATAAGAAAAAGTACCTGGTGTTTTCAAACTCCTCTTCCTTCTCTTGAATCCTTCTATCAATCTCTTGTCTAACTTGGCTAAGCTCAAGTTGGGCTCTAAGAACCTTATTCTCCTCCTGCTCAAGAGCACTCTCAGCTTCTTCTAGGGCAGCTTGTAGTTCCTCCTTTTCAACTTCCAATCTTCTTCTCTGTTTGTCAAGTTCATGGATGGAGCGGCCACCATCACCAAGCTGGTCAAGCAAGTCTTTGATTTCATCTGCCAGATTTTTGTTTTCTCTGCGAACAATGTCAAGTTGCTCAATTGTTTCATCATAGGCAGCCTTAAGTCTAAATACTTCAGCATTAAAATTTCTGCACTCAGATCTGCTGGCCTCAAGCTCAGCATTAAGGTCATCAGCTTTAGCCTTCCATTCTCCAACAACCTTGTCAAAATTTCTTGCTCTCTTCTCAGTAATTACAGCTGCTGCATGAGTTCTCTCATATTCCATCTGCATCTCTTCAAGTTCAATATCAAGTCTGTGCTTGGTCTTTTCAGTAGAGGCAACTTTATTGTTTAATGATTCAATTGTCTCCTCAGCCTCTTGAACTCTGGCATTGAGCTTTGCACGACTTCCTTCCAACTCCTCAATCCTGCCCAATCCCTCAGTTTCAAACTTTGATCTCCACAGTTGAATCTCAGCCTGGGCCTTTGAGAGTGACTTAAGATAATCATTCTTCTTTTCAGCCTCCTCTTCAATCTTCATCTTAATGTTTTCACACTCAGTGCTCAGACTCTTGAATTTTGTCAAGAGAGAGGCTCTATCTCTTGCTTCAGCATCTGC
This sequence comes from Acartia tonsa, assembly GCA_900241095.1. Taxonomy (NCBI): domain Eukaryota; kingdom Metazoa; phylum Arthropoda; class Copepoda; order Calanoida; family Acartiidae; genus Acartia; species Acartia tonsa. The sequence continues at coordinate 5,042 of LS058150.1, forward strand.
AAGTCTCTTTGTATCCTCAAGTTGAGTAGTCAAAGAAACTTTGTTCTTACCAAGCGCAGCAATAGCATTTTCAGTTTCTTCAATCTGTCTGGTTAAATCTTGAGATTCAACCTGAAGCTTCTTCTTGCAAGAATCAGCTTCATTTAAGGCTCTTGCCAGCTCATCCTGCTTGGTATGAGACTCCACAATCTGTCCCTGGGTCATCTTGCAATTCTTTTCAATGTTAGCTCTTTCTCTCATAGCTTCATCAAGGCCAGATCTAGCTTCTTGAAGATCTCTCTCCATGCCAGCCTTATCCTTTTCTGCCTTGCCCTTCATCTTGTTCAAGGAATCAATCTGTTCACCCATCTCAGCCATGGTGTTGTTATGCTTTTGTCTCAAAGCAGCAAGAGTCCCCTCATGAGCAATGTTAGATTCCTCAAGATCAGTTTTCAATTTAGAAAGCTCAGCCTCCCTCTTTTTGTTAAGCTCAATCTGAGTAGTTGTATTAGAGCCAGCTTCCTCAAGTCTTCTACCAAGATCTTCAATGTCTCTTGACAGAAGAGACCTGTTCTTCTCAGCCTTAGCCCTATTAGATCTCTCAATGGCTAGCTCTTCATCAAGCTCCTCAATTCTAGACTGAAGCTCCTTTATCTGCTTTGAATATTTGCCTCCAAGGGTTTGTTCATCCTCAATCTTAGCAGACATTGAAGCAATTTCCTTTTCCTTTCTCTGAATAGTCTGAGAAAGTTCCTGCTTAACTCTCTCCAGATCAGAGACAGCTTCTTGGGTAAGCTTCAAATCACCTTCAAGCTTTCTCTTCATCTTGTCAACATCACCCTTGCATTTTTTCTCTCTTTCCAAAGCATCTTCACATTCATCAAGGGATTGTTCAAGCTTTCCCTTGACCTTGCTAAGGTGGTTGCATCTATCCTCCATTGATTGAATTTCTTCCTCAGTCCTTTGCTTGCCTTCTCCAACAATCTTCTTCTCTTTCTGCATTTTGGAAATCAACTCCTCTTGGTGAGCAATTTCCTCTCTCAAGGTTCTGATTTGATTGTCCTTAGACAACTTATCTTCCTCACACTTCTCAGCAATGTTTTCCATTTCTTTGATTTCTTCCCTAAGGCGATTAGCATCAGAAGACACCTTAGATCCAGACATTTGAATCTGGTTGATTGTATCCATTTCATTGTTGATTCTTTTGTTGGTTTCATCCACCTGCTTCTGGACATCATTCTTCATTGCTTCCATCCTGTTGGTCTTATCAATAATATCCTGGACAGCAGATCCACCTGATGACAATGCAAGCTCCAGCTCTTGCTTCTCAGCAAGAAGTCTATCATGAGCTCTTACAACCTCATCACACTCAGCAACAGCCTTGTCAATATTCTTCTCAGCAATTTCAATTTTTTCCTCATATTCAGCCTTGTACTTGCTAAATTGGGTACACTTAAGGTTGGGCTTAATGGCCAACCAAATCTGCCACCACAGCCAGGTTTTGCCAATGTAGTAGTTTCTGATTGTTCTCTGGCAGCAGTAGAGAGCTAGCTTTTGGTCCTGTAGTTTCTTGAACTGCATTCTAGAAGACTTACCTCTAGCACCAGCTTGTAACCAAGACAAAACCTCACCAATCTTGTCCTCACGAACTTCCTCCATGTAACCCAAAATACCAGCTCTGAAGAAAACCTTGGTGTGACCAAGTCTAAACTTCTCTTTGTCAAGCTTGATGACATCAAGGACAGCACCAGCAGCTGATTTGTCGCTCTTTGCCTTGGCAACAGCCTTTGCAGCCAAGATATTGTACCTAGCCTTGAATTCAGGGTACAACATTTTATTAGGGAATCCCTTTCTACAGATAGCAATACCAGCAAGCACACCATTGCACTGATACTGATGCATGATAAGAGCAGGTTCTACACCACCTGGTTGTTTGTGTGTGTTAGGCACAACACAGCGAATAAAATGAGGCTCTGTCTTGTACAAAGTTGACATCAAATCATCCAGCTGGCCCTTGAAGTAAGAAGATACAGTTTTACCACCACCCTTCTTCTTACGGCCACCATCATCCTTAGGTGCCTCAAGGGGTTGACCAGGATGGTCAGCAAAACACTTGATCATCAAAGAATTTGATCCATTCTTGATCATCTCAACAATTGTGTCATTGAGAGGATCCTTGTTCTTTTCTAGCCAACCAGTCAAGTTGTAGGATACAGTTGCAGCATAGTGAACAATAGCAAAATGTGCATCAGGATCAGGTCTTGGATTGGGTTTGGCAAAGTTAGGGAATTTACCCAACATGTTGTCCATGAGCTTGTTTTTAAAGGTCTCATCAGTTGCCTTTGGGAATAGAGATTCTTCTTCAAAGATAGCAAGGAAAGCCATAGGTTTTTCAAACATCTCAATACAAGGTCCCAAGTCCATACCAAAGTCAACATTGGCCCAATCAAGGCCTTCTCTAACATATTCTTCCTGCTCAAGAGTGAACATATGCTGGTTGAAAAACTGCTGCAGCTTCTCATTGACATAGTTAATGCAAATCTGTTCAAAGCCATTATAGTCAAAGATCTCAAAGCCAGCAATATCAAGCACACCAATGTAGTGGACTTTCTTCATAGTAGGATCAATCAATGTTTCATTACATTTTTCTACTACAATCCTAAAGGTTCTCTCATAGATGGCACGAGCAATACCAGCAACAGAGTTGGCAGCCTGAGAGCAAGTTGAACCCTTGTTGACCCACTCTGTGCCTACTTTGAGCTTAGGCTTACAGAAGTAGTTGATCATCCATTCTCCATCAATTCCACACAGTGCAGCAACTTTAAGAGCATTAGTGTCATCCTTGATTTCAGCCTGCTCTTCCTTGCCAACAGGTACAAAATCTTTGGTCATATTACCCATGTGCATCATGCAAGCAGTATTCTTGTACACATCATACTTTTCTTCCTGACTAAAGCCAAGAACATCAAAAGCTTCATCAGCAAACATCATGTCTTCCTTGTCATCAATAGATGGTACAGTAATCTTACCCTGGGAGACATACCAGTAATCCAAGATGTTATCAGTCAGCAAGCACTTTTCCTTCAGGTCAGGAACTTGGTCAGACATGAGGTTGTAGAAAGAGTGATAGCATCTCTCCAGAGGCTGCTGATAGGTCAAACGAGACTTCTCAAGCAAGTAGACAACCATGTCAGCACCAGACAGCTTACCAGATGCATTGAAATGGATACGGATAAACTTACCAAATCTGGAGGAATTGTCATTTCTCACAGTCTTGGCATTACCCCAGGCCTCCAGCACAGGGTTGGTCTGGACAATCTTGTCCTCAAGAGAGGCCTCTCCCTCCTTCCTCTTACCAGAGGAGCAGATAGTGGCAAAGTAAGAGATGACCTTCTTGGTGTTTTCAGTTTTGCCAGCACCAGACTCACCAGTAATAAGAATAGACTGGTTAATACCAGAGTTCATCATGCCCTGGTATGCACCCTCAGCAATGGCAAAGATATGGGGTGGAGTCTCATTCCTCCTCTTTCCAACATAGATCTCCATGGTTCTCAGAGTGTAGATGGGAAACCTCTTGTAGGGGTTGATGGCAATACAGAAGAGGCCAGAGTAGGTATAGATCAGTTGGTTTACATACCTAATAGTTGAGTTCCACAAGACGCAAGCATCTCCCAGATAAGTCAGGTTAGCCATGTCCTCAGAGCAATCAAACTTGGGAGGGTTAACTTGGCAAACCTGAGCCTCCTTAAACACCTTAACCTCACCTCCAACATTGACAGAGATTTTAGCTCCATCCTTGGACTCAATGAGACCTTCAAGATAACCACCGTCAGCCTTGTTTGTCACCCAAACAGACTTCTTAGGGTCATAGGGCTTGGACTTGTTCTTGTCCTTGATCTCCTGGGAGACACACAGCCAGGGAGATGGGTCAGGATCAGGACCAGATGTCTTCTTAATATGTCCAGGCATATTTAGACTTCAATTTCCTAAATAAGTTTTGATTTGAACCCTGTTTTGATAGACTGTCTGGCTTATCTGTTTTTGTAAAACAATATTTTTGAATTTTTTGCGCATTTCAAAATGCCTAGCTCATATTAAAATTGGAAATAATTGTCCTTATTCATTTTAACAATATGATGAAAAATATCAAGCAGATAAAGATTATATATTTTTAAACTTTACTCAAATTAATACCCAACAAGGCACAAAGTGAGTTATAGCGCAAATGTAGTTATAAGTAGCAGAGAAAATACATTTTTGGATAGATACATTGACGGAAAACGTTATTTAAAAAGGTCAGAAGAATCATCATAAACAATTCAGCTGTCTATAATATACTACAAGATATATTTTTCTCAAAAAAAAATATTAAATACAGAAAGGAAAAAAAAGTCTTCTTTCTATTCTATAGCGGCTGAGAAAGTAACATATTTCAAAAAACATCTCAAACAGAAGTGTAGATGGATTATATTTTAAATTTGGTACTAAAATGACCATTGCAATGTATACTGTAAGAAAAATAACAATATTGTTTATAAGAAATAGACAAGCGTTGAAACTGTAAATTTTCCTCTAAATTATCATTTTTAATTCTATACTGTGACATTACTGAAGAGTACATAAATTGTCTCTATGTTAATTTTAAATTCTCCAAAAATATGTATATAATAATATTTCTAAAAATACATATTATGTTTATATGAATTAAATCAAATAAACTTCAAAATTAATGTCTTTACCTTTTTTTCAAAAAAGCAGATGGTTTTAAGAGAACTAATTCATATTTTGAACTAAAGACCTTTTAGTGTATTTTATTGTCAACTAGACTTAAGCAAAGTATTTGAAAAATACACATTTAAACAAACAAGATCGATGTTAAAAGTATAATTATGGTTCATAAAATGGCATACTATGAAAAGTACCTTCCCATTGAACAAATAAATTTAAATGTTTTTATATTGATTATAATTTTTGACCGACTAAAACATTTAAGGCTAAGTTTAAATCCTACAATATATCCCTGTAAAATAATCAACAATAATTTTAAACTTAAAACGGTTCAAAACTTGTTAAAATGCAAACAATCATATGAACAATAAGAATTTAAGTGATGTAATGATATGCTATCTTGCCCACTGGACAGTCCCGCAGGGTTGGAATAGGCAAAAAAAGACATATAAAAAATAATCCCCTTCATTTCTAATTCATTTAAAAAATAAGGGTTGGTTTCTGTGCCCGATAAGCAATTTGAGGGA
>LS058151.1:0-10274 GCA_900241095.1 Acartia tonsa
ATTTTGTAATATTTTTTCATCTATATCATATACTCTCTCTCTCTTTATCTTTCTTTTTCTCCCCCCCCCACCCACCAACACACACACACGCACACACACACATACACACACACACTAACACACACACACACATCTGCATAAAAACAAATTCATCTTTTTTTTATAAGTTATAGTCTATCAAATCTAAATCATATGTAAAGAAATCTAATTTTACTGATGTTTTAGTGTTCATATTGAATTTAATTTTAGGTGGTTTCCCTTAAATTGCCTAGTCAAACAACATCCCCCCTTATTTTTAAATCATTTGGGAAGGGGTTTTCTGTGTGTTTTCTGTGTTAGTGTTTTACGTTTGGTTAGGATATGTTATTGTAGGTCAAAGTTGTCACGTAGGTTTAAGGGCCACACAACAGGGTAAAGCAAAAAAAGAAACACCCCCCCTCCCCCACCCCTACAGTAAAATCAAATTAAAATCAAGGATGACTAATTCTTAAAGTTTGCAATGGTGTGTAGTTCATAAAAAACATATGTACCACCAACTCATAAAAATGGAAACGTCAATGAACTTCCAAAAATTATGTGGTTTTGCTGGAAATTCTATACTGTGTATTGTAATCTACATTTTACAATAAATCGTCATGGTTCAAGTATTTTTTTTGCAGATTTTCTTTGGATAAAGAAAAAGAGATAACATTAAGATTATTCTTTAAAGCAGTGGCGTGCACTGGATTTTGCGTGGAGCGGACCCAAAACTTTGATTCACCCTTTAACCAAGATAGATGGATGTGTAGGGGACTTAATCTATAGAGGAGTTTTTAAAGGGGTTAACTCATTTACTTGACTCCCTGGCCCCTTGGCTGAATTAGAGAGTGAATACAAACCACTTCTGCAAACCTCTGCTTGAAATCATTGCATATTTTTTGGGACATCTTGACAAAAAAGCGTTATGCTAAAGCATTGTAGGTTTTAAATTGGATCAATTTATTGAAGAAGAAAATACTTTGATGAAAATAAATTTAGGACAAATATTATGCAATTCAAGGATCAGTTGTCTGTGATAAACATTATACTCTTCATTCATTGATATGCTATAACGTCCATTAAAAAGCAGATTTAGGTTTTGACATATCTAATTGTAGAATAGCTTAGCCTATAATATCATAGAAAAAAAACTGATTTATAAGAGTAATATATTAGAAACAGTTCAGATTTTTAGGTATACAATATATCAATATATCTAGCAGTACAATAATCATAATAGATAAAATATAGTAAACTTTCACAAAAACAATAATAAAAATCACTAAAATGGCATGAAAATATAGCACATAAAAATTTCTATTTTATAATGGTTCAAATATTTTTTATATGTAAATTGTTATAAAATTTTCAAATTGATAAAAAAAAAACTATTGTGTAAATCAGCTTTAAGTATGACGTAATAAAAAGTCAGCTGTTACTGTTATGTCATATTAAAATCAGCTGTTTTTGCGGTATAAATCAGTTGATTATTCATTGCACTGGGCAAAGTCAGGTGAAGCACAAGAAGCCTGAAAAAATATAATCATCAGGGGTTTTTAAGGATAAAGGATCGTCTATGTGAACAGAGCTGGATCTTTAAATAAGTAGCCGTTGCCGCTGCCAGGGTACAGCCACTAACCTAATAGCGACCTTTAAATCATATTGGCTACGCGTAAATTAGACATAATAATTTTATTTCTTTTATAAAAATAACTTTTTTTTTGGATGGGCCATAGAAGATTTTGGAGATCCATATTTCTAGGATAGCTGGCATTGCACTGCTGTAAATTTTTTGAAAAATCCATGTTTTATTGGCAGCACTGGCAGTGGCGACGGCTACAGCCACGGCTAAGGCTACGGTAACGGCTACGGCTACGTCAGCGGCAACGGCTACACATTTAAAGATCCAGCTCAGTATTTAAAGAAAGTTACAAAGTGATATTTTAAACTAGTAATAAAAATCTTCACACTTTACTAATTTATTTTGGTTTCATAAACTCAGAAGGTAGCAAAGTAAATTCAATAACAATAAAAAGATCATCGATCGACCGACAGAATTTATAAGTTATAGAATTACTTTGCTACTAATAATTTTCTTTTTAGTAGGCAATGAAGTAAAGTTTTATTTATCTAAAGCTTAAGATTTCGATAATTACTGTACAAAATGAGTTCTCATTATAGAGAAGCTTCACATATGTCCTGGGCTGGTTTAAGGCTATTTTAATATGTAGATTTAAGTCTTTTTTAAAGATGGTTTTATAATATTTTTCTTTCCTTCTCATACAGGGCCCCTAGATTCTAGGGGCGCAACCAATAGTTACATAAAAACTGTATTTGCATTTTTTTAGTTAGAATTGGAGGATTTTTATTCATTTTCCGTTTCCAATTCCACCCAAAAAAATCGTAATGTTTAATAAAAACAAATGTGTCCACAAACAAATGTGTCCTGAAGAAATAAGTAGGAAAAATTTGCCACTAACAAGCCATATCCGACAAAATAAGGGGGAGGTTGGTTGTGCTAATATTCCGTAAAGGTGTGAGTTTTAAGGCTTAAAAAAGTAATAGAACAATAAAATTTAAGTTAACTTTAAAACAATTTTTTTGTATATAGTTCTTTTCATTAAGGAATACACATATTTAGTGAATATTATAGTTCTACTACTGCTTTTATGCCTTAAAACTCACACCCTTACGGAATTTCAGCACAACCTACCTCCCACTTTGTCACACACAAAACTTGATAGAAGTAAGGAGAATTTTATGGCCATGATTTGGAAAAAAATAAACTAATTCTCTATCTATAATAGTATAAATGTAGAATTATGTCCTTCCCTTAATTCTCAGTAACCACTGAACCAATCGGATTCTACTCTTTAGGGAATATACCTACTGGTCCTGTGGTAATTTTTGGCTATTTTCATGGGAGGTGGGACACCCCCAACCCCCCAAAAAACAAAAATTCCCCGCCCCAATTTTTTTAATTATTTGAAATAGTGGTGGAGTGGGGGCATTGTCAGGTAATAAAAAATGTAATTATACCTCTTGGGGCAAAGCCCCTAGAGGCTAGGGGCGAAGACGCTAGTTATTATATAACGTAGTAAGGTTTCTTTTGTCTGAAGCTTAAGATTTTACTACTGGTTCAGTTCTCCCTTTTAAAGAAGCCTCACACATGGTTTCATGCTATATTGTTTTAGCCTTGGGATGGTTTAAGGTTACTTTTCTTCTCCCATCTAAACCCTTGAATAAAATGGATACTTCTAAAAAGTTTAACAAAACAAATATTAAGGTGGGAGCTATAAATCCTTATGTAACAGGGGAAGTAAGTTGGTTTAAGTTTTGTTTTCATTGTAAAGTTAAATAAGTTTTTTTATATATCAACAATAAAAGAAATTTCCAACAACTTATTTCCAGCAAAAAGACTGTTGGCAATTGTATATAGCATGGGTCTTTAAAAAATAGTAGAAAACATAAGCTCATTAAAGCAGTGGTGTCAACATCCTTATAAATTTTTTTATTGGGAGAGGCCCCCTTCCTTCACCCACCTGGCAATATCCTATTAATGCCATACTAACAAAACTAGCTTTAAATTGTTAGGGTCCGTCAGATAGACATAATTACATAGCATAGTTATAAATGCGTCAATTAAAATAATGTAAAAAAAGGTTACAGTCCAGGATATGATCTAAAAATTAAAAGTACCTGGTTAGGATTAAAGATCCAGTCTCCGCAGTCATATCCTACAGAAATCCATTCACAGTCTGGCCTCTCAGGAGAGTTGTGAATACACTCATAGTACCTACAAATTTATAAAATGGGGTTGCAAATTAGTTCAGCCTTTACATAGCAAAAGTAACTGGATGTGTGTATAAGTTTGCCTCTATTTATGATTTAAAAAAAAAATGCAGATCCAAATAGTATACAAGTTTTGTATTGATTACAACAGTGTCATGAAAGATAATCAAACAAAAAATTGGTTAAATTTGATAAAAGAAACAAATGAACAAATATATACAAACAATCCAACCATTAATCAGATTGATTAAAAAGTAACATTTATATATTAAAACACTTACTGAATACCACCTTATTTTGAAAATTGAGAAAGAAATATTCAATGTAAAACTTTAAATTCTTCTATTAAAGCAATAGAAAACAAAAGAAACAAAACTTGAAAGAGAATAATTCAAATAGAGTTTAAGAATTCTTTTTGGAGTTAAACAGGTCAAGTATTTTTGTAATTCAAACCCTACACTCCTATTTAGGTTTCTTTATTCTTCCATTGTGAAGTGTAATTTTTTTTTCTCTTTGAAATGAAAAATTAAACTTTCCTGCTTTAAACTATTTATGTCAATTTTGAGGGGTTAACAAATCTTGAACCACATCATTCTTTCATATGTGGTGTATACCATATTGGCGAAAGGTTGTCATTGGTAAACTGTTATAATGAGTATGTGGTATAATTTGGTAATGTTATTATGTTGTTTAAAATACTTTAGATGAAACTAAAATGTCAAAGATAAAGACCACAGGTGAAGCATTTGAATGGATTAATACACTTCAGGGTGATGATTAGTAAAACTAACTGTTCTACTTCAGTAATCTCATGATTTATTTTAATAGTTACTTACTCATGGCAGTCAGTTCCTGGAGTAGGTCTGAAGAAATTGTCCTGGCTTGGAGGATTCTCACAGGTGCAAGCAGGGCAGGCAAAACAGCTAATAAAATTTTGTTTTTGTTTTCATTGTTTGAATTCTATACTGAAAAATTTTTATTTGTGGTATTTGAACTGTAAATAACATGTATATTTTGAAAGTAATTCATGACTAAAATATACTTTTATATCTTGCAATATCAAAACACATATTAATAGGATTTGGAATCACCAAAATTGATTAGATTGACTTGTCATGAAATTAGACAAAGTAATTGTTTATTCCCATTTTAGTTTTCTTTAAATTTAAAAACTAAATTACCTGGTAGCAGGGGTAGTGGGAGCTCTGGTGGTTGTTGTTGGTTTAGGAGTTGTAGTTGTGGGAGCTTCTGTGGTTGTGGTTGGCTTTGATGTGGTGGTAGGACCATCAGGAGTGGACTAGAATAATTATTTGTTTTTAAATTTCAATAAGCTGGCTATATTTTTGTGAATAACTCACTCATCAATTTTACATTTACACACTTTATGTAATTTGAATGTTTATAGTTTGGTATCTTAAATTAAAATGATATCATATAGATTATTTGTATTGAACTATTACTTCATTTTACTTTTATATATTGTGATCTAAAATTAACTTATCCATATTTTACATTTATTTTCTATAATTAAAAGTTCTATTTCAAACCTTTGTCCCCAATTGTTTTCATTAATAACTATACACTAAACTTGGACCTGCAGTTTTATAGATCTTTAGCTTCAGATAGCAAAAAATACTACTTTATATAACAGGATAAATATAATTTGCTTGTTATAGATATAAAATCAAAACAATAAAAAGCAAACTTACAGTGCAAATTCCAGGTGGAGCAGAATACTCATACACACATTGTTCAACCAAGGGATCAAACACTAGACATCAAAGAGTGAAAAATTTAAAAAATTCAATACATATTCTTTAGATTATAGATTATAATAACCTAATTTAATAGCTATTTTGATAAATTGACATTCTATTGCAAAAAATAGTTGAAATTTTTACACATTTATATCAAATAGGGTACTTATGACTATATACAGAACTTGTTGAACAAAAGTCACAAAAATGCTCAATTTCACAATTGCCTTACAAGATCCATGAACAACTTCTTCAACTAAGTTCCTGATGAAATCAATTCATTTGTATTCTAAAAGGTTTTGGACAACCATATATTACTTATTACTAAAAATACCAATTTAAAAGATTATAACATTACCTAAGCTGTAAGGTTGGCAATCATGTCCAACCATATGTCCATCTGTGCATTGCCAATACCTGTGACAGTTGCCTAAAAGGACAATTTGTTAATTAATTTTATAATTATGAATAATCTTAGTTATTTAATAAAGAAAGTTTGAATGTTGACCATTTTTGCAAGCAATACTTTTAATTTAGTTCAGCATTACAGACTAAAAACCATTGATGGAATACCACTATTATGTCAGAAAGTTATAATATTTCACTTCGATAAATTAAGGATATTTAACCACACGAGAAATATCTATGAATTTATTATAGATATAAAAATGTACAATTTTAAGATTAAAATAGTTTGTTTAGCCCCAAGATGCCAAAAGCACAGGCTAAAAAACTTGTTTTAATATTATAATTGTATGATTGCACACTTTTATATTACTAAAAAACTTGATTTTATATGGTGCTATACATAATTTTTCAATATAGCCAAGAACTCGTTCTAATCCATTGGATAATAATTTGTTTTAAAGCAATACTGGAAGTAAAATTACAGGTGTTTTTTTTTTCTTTCAAATTGAGTGAAGCTTACTTTAAATCAATGAAATTTGCATGTTTAACAACACTTACATGGCCATGGATGAAGAATTTCAGAATCTATTATTCCCTTGCAGTCATCATCAGTGGGTGGGGAACAGTCAATGCCTGAAAAAAAAGTATTTTTATCTATTTTATATGATTTCTAAGGTGCAATTATTCCTTATTTATGACATTCATTGAATTTTTTTGTCCATTTGAACATTAATTTTCAATTTATGCCCAAAGCAGATATTTATTTAATAAAAGTGTGTGTTAATCAAACAGTATGAAATCAAACTGTTTTGAATTATTAATTTAAGTGAGTTGAATGCCCTTTTGATTGCAATTACAATCATGTATACAAACTTGTTATTACATTCATATTATAAAAATATGAAATTATTCCCATCTGTTAAATTCCAATGATATTGTTTTACAAAAATTGTAATATCACTAAAATTTTGTAACTTTAGTGTTATTCATATATCTAAGTACCTATCCTACACACTTACTTTATCCAGGTCCTTTGTTAAATGCTGATTTATGTACAATTAATTCAAGACAAATTGCTAGTTAGCAATAGTAAAGCAACATCTCAATCTAATACAATATAACTAGCTACTTAGACAAACATTTATTCAAGGTTTAAAAAAAGTACATAATGTACTTATGGCTATTGTAAAGGCTAATGATATAAGATATTAGTCACCCATAATTAAAGCTATAACTCAACATATTAGAATATACCTGGCTTCCTTACAAAAAAGTACATGTACCTGCTGCTATTGTAAAGGCTGAGGACACAAGTACAAGATAACTCAGTAACATGGTCCAGCCACAAATTCTCAACAACACAAGTAAAACACTAAAAAGAAAAAGATTAGAAAAATAAATCTTTGTCAAATTCTTTTACTCTTATCTCATTAAGGAATGTCCTCAAAAAAATGATTTTTGTTGATTGAAATAATAATTGTTAATGTTGATTTTTGAAGATTTTAAGTGTATTATTTTCCCATTTGTTTGAAGCTACTGATATTTTAAGGAACATCTATTCTTAATTTTAAAACCCTTAACTTCAATCTTAAATGCAAATTTTATGAAAACAATTTGTTTAGATTAGATATTTTTGTATGACACACAAAAAAGTAATAAAAATATAACAGTATTATAATACAGATATTTAATATTCATATACAAACAATAAAATTGAATATGAATAAAAATTAAGGACAAATATATCCAATATCAATTATGAATAGTATTAAAGTGAAAGTAATGAAAAATAGAAATGCAAAGTAAAAGGTTTGTTGGTATCAAAAAGTGTAATTTATTTGAACATGCATTTGTTAATGCTTGGCAGAGGGGAAGAAAAAGTCACATAAATTTTAACAATAAATTCTAATTCTTGCTTAAAACAATATATTTGTCAACATTTTTTTCCTTTTTAAATTATTTTAAATTGTGTTTGCAACAAGACTAAATTACTATCATTTGTTTTCTTATAATAAATGTAAAAATATCTGCAATTTTTTAAAAAATGTGACATCATCCCCTCTTGAGGCAAATACCCTTTTGAGGCTAGTGGTGAAGCAATAATTAAAGATATAATCATAACCATAGGGTTATCAACACTGTTTATTCAAACATGCCTTTTTTTGATAATGAAACAATTTATATTGTTTAATTTTACCAAATAGTCAGTTGAAAACAAAATATTAAGATCATTTTTGGGACACCCTTTGTAATAAACGTGAGATAAGATGTGTTTATGAAACAATTCAATATCCTCAACACTCAGTGAGCCAGGGAAAAGACAATTGACGACAAATTATCTTTACCCTTAATTTTATCTGGAAAATTGTGCTTTTTATATATTTTTAATATTAGGAAGAAAATGTGAGGTAGATAAAATTAGCCATCCCCTCTTTCCCTGTTAAAAACTTAAGAATTACATACATTTATACCTACGTAAATAAGATAAAAAAAAATAATTTGAATACATTAGCAAGACTTTATATTTGATTTCATTTATATTTAAACAAGGATAGTAAAACTCATGAGTAGCGTATCTCCTGTAAAATGAAAACAAAATAAAAAAAATAGCTGTTAAGAAACAAACAATAACAACAACAAAAAAGTCGAAAAGCATCCGGCTTTATTAATTGGTCAGACCAACAGATCTGTAGTATAAAAGTATATACAGACAACTACCTTCCTTTCTTTTTCAAAGACTTCTTTCGTCTGCTACTTGGCTGTGTTAATATAAGAGACACCATTGGTTGATTTTCAATGACCCAATAGAAAGGTTGCACAAGGCGGTTGCGATGGGGAGATACAGTCATTTAACCCTTTCTCCCTCTAGTGTTTTACTATAATTTAAAAACAACAACTATTAGGTACAATCTCACATTTAGGTGAATTCGATATTATTATGTTAGTAAAATCTTCGTAGTAGTAAGGTTTTTTTGTCTATAGTTTACCATTTCGATAACTAATACAAATAAATAAGCTTTACTGATGTCCCAGGATCAAAACAAGGATGACAACATTTATAAAAGCGACACTCTAAACTCAGAAAGAAGGACAGACAGACAATACCTCTAGTCGAGTATCAGAACTTAAATCAAAAGCACTACATTAATTTGTGAGTCTAAACAAATTTGTACATAAAATGAATTTGTTGCAAAATTGCGTAAATACAGGCTATATACTGTAAAAGGACAATTTTCATTTTAAGAATTTGATTATAAAGATGCTTAGCTTAAAATATTGTGCATGTTTGTCCTAGGAATCGTTATTCCAAAATTTCCAAATCATCTATTATGTTGCAATATTACAAAAATTAAGACTTACCTCATCCCCCACCCCTTCAATTTCCAACATTTTAACTTTATAAACCATCAACAGAACATTCTGAAATTTTTAGTACTTAAATAATAAATTGCAATGGATATATTATTGCTTGGATCTTACACCAGATTTTCATGTTCTTTAATAAAGTGAACTTTGTTGTGGGCCAAAATACCGATCTTCCCCATCCCCTCCCCTAACACTGGATAAACGGCCCGACCATTAAAAGCCAGAGGAAATTGCAACCTAAATCGATGAAAATTTTTTTCCTGTCATAATATCCAAGTAAATTCTGAATCCATTTAAATTGCGTACATGGTGATTACCAAAAGTAGGAACATGTTTTCCGAATAATACTAAGTAGATCAGAGATGGGTTCTCAAAAAAGAATGCCGCGTTTTTTCAACATTTTTTCGACATTGATTGATTGAACGAAGACGATATCGTAGTACAGAGTATACAACCTAAGAATTCAAAATTTTAAAATTTTTAGAGCTGTATTAGACATTATACAAATAGCTAAAATAATAATCTTAAAATTTTAGCCAATCTATCAATCAATGTCTAAAAATTGCCGAAAAACGCGGCATTCTTTTTATGAGAACCCATCTCAGGGCAAACAATATTATACCTAACATCTATACAATGGATATAGAATATGTGGATAGTGTGACAGATTCTCGCATACACAAATAATAAGCTATTTTCTAGCTAAAAATCGATAACACCCATCCTCTTTCTTTACCCCATCCCCTCCCCCTCAACTGACCAGTAAATGATGACAATTGTAGCAAATAAAATTGAAAACAAAATTATCCCTGTCATAATATCCACGTATACTATACCCATTAAGTAAAGTCTACACCTGTTGTAGGATATTTTATTCAAATAAATATTGTTTTACTTGCAATATGTAATTTTTTATTTGCCATAACCTACTGT
>LS058155.1:0-10270 GCA_900241095.1 Acartia tonsa
CAATGGTAAAATTTATAGTGGCCTCTCATTGGCTAATTTTTTTTGTTACGTCATAATCAGTCAGACACTATTACTGTGTTCAGTTTGAAATATTATTTTGTATATTATTTGTACATATATTCCCACTGAACGAGAGATTTTAGAAGGTAATTGTTTTTGGGTCAAATATTTTAGATAAAATGTTAATTTAATTTTTATCTTGGAGTTATTTGAATAAAACTAATGATGTTTTTGAATAATTCTTTTAGTGGATTAGTCAGGGATCTAAAGGGATAAGACAATATTATGTTAATCCCAATGACAATGCACTAAATTACCACTTCTGTAGTGGTTGAAACATTTAGATACTCAACTAAATGAACCAACCAATCAATTAAAGTCTTGAAAGTTGCTGAGTCAACGAATAAGAAATAGTCACTATAAAACTTTAGGGATCAGTGTAATAAACATTAAACAGCCCATTGTCCCCTCTCTCTCTCTAGGATAAGTATTATTCTGAAACGAGGTAAAGTCGAATTTCTGTCGAAGCGAAGCTTTTCTATAATTGGGGTCGGTCTGTACGTCCTTCCGTAACAGTTATCTATTTTCTTTAATTTAGACATGTTGGAATTGCCCCATCGATTTCAAACTTGGCTATTCCTATGACAGTAAGGTACAATATAGGAAGCGCAGTAACTTCATAATCATTACAGGAAAGTCCGTACGTCCCTTTAAAACATGCTGATTTTAAACTTAGTATGAAATATAGATTATTAAAATAAATTTTGTCGTAGGCACCTCAATGACTTGTATGGATGATATTAGCACACTTATCAGCTACCGTAATAAAAATAAAACTGCTACATAACTTGCAGCTAAACATTATGGTGATGGACATAAGGATACACCATAGCTATAGAGAAGCTGCACTATTAAAAAATGGTCGGAATGTGCATAAATTTTAATATCTGAATGCATATCTATACTTCAGGGATAAAGGTATATAACATGAACTAGGAAATAATCTTCCCCTTATTTTTAAGCATAAGAAATTAGAGTAAAATACTAGAAGGGGAAGGGGTTAAATAACTGTATTTCCCCATCCAAACGTCATTGTGCCGACTCTCAATTGGGTCATTGAAAATCAACCAATGGTGTCGAAAATAAATATACAGCCAAGTAGAAGAAAACAATTTGCTAGCTGACGAAAAAGGTCATTTAAAAAGGTAGGGAGGTAGTTATCTGTATATACATCTAAACTATCGATCTGTTCATGAGAATATTATGAAATTTTAGTGAGAAGAAGTGATGTAAAATAGATTTAACGCCATTGATTTTCCCTTCCTCCGTGATATCTTATATTTATGACTGTAATGAATAATATAAATATTCAATTGAATTAACATAGAATAATTAATAAACATAGACGATGGTTTAGGTAGATAACTCGGCTATGGTTAGTCTAAGCAAGTTTATTCAGGCTAAATCCAATTAAAAGTTGAGAATGCTTCTTACAGGTTAGGCAAGACTGTACTGAAAGCCCGGCAGTTTCCTGCCAAATAGATTTTAACCCGCAAAGAGTGGTGATCTTTTTGCTTATGGTAGTTATTAAAAAAAACATTTGGTTGCAACATGTACAAAATTTATACAAGTAAACCTATACCTTTACAAAAGGAATAAATTAAATTAAAATTTTTTCATCGTGTTAATAGATGAACTGTAGAATTTTTCTATAATTTTCTCAGTTAGAAAGAAACCAAACCATATTATTTTCAATGCCACCGTACTGATTATTAGAGTATGAAAAGAGTAACATAAAAATAAACAATATATTATGAGTAAAGAAAAAAGAGATATCAAATATGTTGAAAGAGAAAAAGAAGATTATTTATCCACAGATTGAAAAGACACAATTAAGAAGAAAGATAGGAATAAAAAGGCGCATGAAGAATTTGTGATTTAAGGATAGAATTTAATTATTAGTGCTGTCTATTGTGCCCTAGCATAATGGGGACAGATGTCACTGCTTTTGGCCTTCCTATTCTATTTACGCAAGGAAATACTCCATCTCTTTTCTAGGGGGTTTCATTTCCCCTTCCCTTTCTCTTTCCCTCTACTATGACGTCAATAGAATAGGTAGGCCAAAAACGTTGAGATCAATCCCCATTTTCCTAGGGCACTAAACACAGCTACTTAAGTATCTTATCATAACAAATAGGTAGCTCAATTGTAATAAAAAATCAAGGTACACCAATTATGCACACTAGAATCAATGTCTATCATTTGCATGTTTGTAAGTATATAACACAGTTTTCCATTTTGAAATTAGCTTGTTTTACATCGAAACCAGATTCAATCAAATATGTACACCAATATCACTCAATATGTTATTATTTGGATGTTGCACCAGATTTTCATGTACTCTGATAAAGTGACTCTCGCAGCTGGCTAAAATAACGATACTCCCCATAACAGATCTATAGTATAGATATATATAGAGACAACTACCTCCCTTCGTTTTTCAAAGACCTCTTTCGTCTGCTTCTAAATTATTTTCTGCTACTTGGCTGTGTTAGTATAAGCGATACTATTGGTTGATTTTTAATGACCCAATAGAAAGGTTGCACAATGCACAAGACAGTTGCGATGGGGAGATACAGTCGTTTTACTCTAATATCCCCATATAAAACCTTAACCCCATACCCCCTTACTGACCAATAAATGAGGTGTATATTAGCACCCTTCATTGGCAACAAATTTTCCTTGGTCAATGAATCCACGTGTTCTATATCCATTATCATATCCCTGTTTGATCTATATTCAGGGATTTAAATGGATAGGACAATGGCTGATAAATTGATGTACATCCTTAATGAATACCCATCTGTTTATTACAACTATTACAACAATAGTAGTTGAAACGCTTGAATATTCAACTTTATTAACCCACCAATCAAAATTGTTAAGCTAACAAATAAGAAAACGTTATTGAGGGACTTAAATGTTTTTTATCTTCATCTTTTTGATAAAAAAATATTCCATCTTAGTATCTTAATCCGCAATACTGTTGTAATCAACATTGTAAACGTCTATCATATGTCATAAAAACATAAAATATTTCTGTATGAAAACAGTTTGAAGATTTTTTTCTTCTGGTTTTGACCAACCAATGTAATGCAGGTTAACTACTCTGGTCAAGTCACTGCAAGGTTTCAAGGATAAATTAATTGATTGTAAATTTATTTATCGACACCTTTTTTGCACCTATTGCTTTTTTTTACCAAAACCAAAGATTTTGTAAACAAATTCCCAGGAGAAAGGAATAGATTTTCAGGAAAGCATGGAATCATTACTAAGCAAAATAAAATACAAATATATAATATAATAGTTCTCGCATCGTATTATAAATGGCTTTCCGCGGATATAAAATGTATAATTATAAACTATAAACGGGATATAATTCAATGCTAGACATAGTTTTTTCGTATTGCAGAGAACCGGTTTCGAATGAATACGAGAAAACTTTAACCAATTTTTTTACGGAGGTAGTGGACATTTTACTGTAAATGATACTGATATCCAAAGTTTTATAAGCCGTTCTCTAATTAGATAAGTTGTTGTTGTATCGGCTGTTAAAATGTTCACACTTTTCAACCATTAGCTTTGATATAAATATTTGATGTTTAATATCATAGACAAGCTTGATTTATTTTCCTATCTTTAAAGATTCCTTATTTTCAATATGCAAAAATCAACGAAATAACATAACATATTTGACCTATTTTAAATTACTTCCCACAGTACACAATTAGGTGTTAAAGAAGGAACCCAAACTTAAAATTTTAGAATTATCTCAGAGATACAGGGATAGAAAAATGAATGTTACTTAAATCTTTTATATAATCCTAATGAAAATAATTCAGCTATATATAGTTGTTATTCAATAAGGGGAGAAAAGAGTTGTTAATCAAACTCAGCTTTATTGTAATAGATTTATTATAACTTTGATCTTACACCAGATTATCATGTTAAGTTAAATTTGTAGCTGGCTAAAATAAATATCTTCCCATCCACCATCTTTACGCCTACCCTATTACTGGATGAACTAACTGGCCAATAAGTGTTAAAAACCTAAAAAGGAGACATTTTATATCTGTCATAATATCCACTTATATTCTAATTTCGTTTCTATTGTCTCCTCCCTTCGTGAAAATTAGTTGAAAAGTAAATACTCTTAAATCTTGTTAATAGAGTGATTACTGTAGAAATAAAAACAATTAAGGATATTTTCTTTACGTTAATTACAACAAATATTCTCCCCTGGCTTTAGGAGCGCTGCTACTCTACATATATGATATGTTTTATAGGTCTGTTAGTTGACCTATAAAATTTAGGAAACATATCATAAAAAAAGCAATTAATTATGTATTTATAAAATATCATAAAAGAAACTCTTTTTTTATAGATAAACAGTGGTAAAATAAATCTACATCACGTGAAATATCTCTTTAGATGTCGATTGCAGTAGAGTATACTTTGAAGAGGTATAAAGATATTTTTTGTTTCTATTGGAAATTTTTAAAGATACACAGAAGAGAATAGCGTAGATTAAACTTATTCTTTAGACTTTGCTATTTGTTTAAAGAGCTTCGCTGCCATTGAAAACACAATTTTAAAGGCACCTTCTTTTCCCTAACATGTGTTTTAAGGGTATTTATTCTAAAGGAAAATACATTTTACTTAACTTGTTATTTTTAGATGTCAAGCTTTTAATATAGCCCTATTTCATCTAATTTTTAGCTCAAAAACAATTAAACAAGGATGACAACATCCAAAATTAACTTAGATCTTATCTAAGAACGTAAGAAAAAACGCCAAGCAAAAATTAAACATAATAGAAATAAAGAAAATGTTTTGTAAAATAGATAAGTTTAGGAAATCTTCACAAAAATTCCAGTCCTCTATCATAAATGTGATCCTAGAAAATCATGTTACTAACTAGGAGAGTAACTCTCATCTGAGGATAAAACATTTCTCCTTCAACTTTCCTGAAAGACTTAAAATAGTCCTCCTTTAATATTTTTTCATGAAATAAAATTATTGGTGTCGAAGAAGTGAGTGGTCCCCCACCTAACTAATTTCTCTTTTTTCATCCCCACGAGGCTTCATTGAAATTAGATAGAAATAATCATTGCGATAAAAAAATCTTCTTTATTCTAAATGAATTGTTTATTGAGGAAAGTTTAGGGGAGGGTTAGTTTAATTATGTTCTGCCACTTTTGTTTATCTTGATAATTAATTGTCTTTTGTATTTATCCAGGCAGTATTTTCGCACACTTGTATTTATCCAGGCAGTATTTTCGCACACTTTTTGCTTTACATTCTATTCAATTTATCACTTTGGATAGTTTATCTAAAACAATTTCATTTAGAATTAGGTGAATTATATACATTTTTAATGGTAGAGAGATGGACATTTCTTGCCACTAAACTTTCCAGGATTTATACAAAGCTTCCCTTCGAATCCAAATTTAATCTTTTGTTTTAGATTGATTAAGGTTTTAATCAAATGGGACAAGTTTATCAATCACAATAAGCTGCATAAGTCACTTTTGGATAAAAGAGTTTTAGTAGATTAGAGTAAAACTTTTGAACAGAACGTTTTATTGTAAGTTAGTTAGACCTAAAATTCCCCTTTCTCAAAAGTTGCTTAGCTTCTCTTTAATTTACTTTGTCCGTAATTACTTTATATTTATACAGTTGATAAGTATTATTGATTAGATTACATGACTTGTTAGGTTTATTGTTCTTTAAAATCTCGCTAACCGCTGAACCTTTTGAGATGTTTAACATACATAATAGGATGGTTTTATACTTTTTTTCTGTACAGCCTTGCTCCCAATTCCTATACAGAGCCCCTAGATATTAAGTATACTAATTTGTGTATGAATAAAATGTAAATCATGAAGCTGGGATGAGATAATTGTCATTCAAAGAAAATATTATCCACATTGTACATTACTGTATTACAGTTTATTGTTATTAGGTACATAATCGTTCTTGTTGGTGGATAATAAATACAAGTATTAAGTTGAAAAGATTACCCACATTTCACATAAAAAAGGATTAGCCAGGATTTTATAATTTTCCCCTAGCTATCCTTTCCGACTATCTATTTTTCTAACTTCATTTCATCTATTTGTCTGGGGGAGGAGGGCGGTGGGGGAGGGGGGCATTGGGCTGTTTATTAAACTAGTCCCCAAAGCTTTATAATAACTTTTTCTTATTTGTTGGCTTAAAAACTTTGTGAACTTTTGGTTGGTTGGTTGGTTTATCAAGTTAAGTGTCCAAACGTTTGTTATCTGCAGAAAGGGTAATTTTGTGTATCATCATTAGAGATGTAAGTTAAATTATAAGCCATTGTCTTATTCCTTTGTTTCCCCGATCTAGTTTTACTTTGTGTAAAAGAAAATTCATTTCTATTTTAAGCTGGAATAACGATGCATATAACAATTAGACACAATATGATGTACAGAGTATAATACAGCCCAACTCCAGAGGCAAGTATAAGATTCAGATGTTTTGTTGATTTTTCTATGGAAAATAAGCATGATTAATTGTCTTTTATCGTACTTAGAATCATAAATTAAGATTTATATTTATTTTCATAATCCTTTTTGCAATCATTGTCGATTTTAGATAAACACTTTCCTTTAAAGCCTTTTAACTATTGTATGTAATAGTTCAGTTGAATTAATAACATTATTGTTATAAAAATGCAGAGATGGGTTCTCATAAAAAGAATGCCGCGTTTTTTCGACTTTTTTTAGACATTGATTGATTGAACGAAGATGATATCGTTATACAGAGTATACAACTTAAATTTGAAATTTTAAAATTATTATCTTAGCCATTTGTATAATGTCTAATACAGCTCTAAAAAGATCCATTAATGATTATGCATCAAAAATGGATTGAAGATAATTTGCTTTTCTTCTATGAAGGCCGTACCAACAAAATGGCTAATATAATAATTTTAAAATTTTGAATTCTGAAGTTGTATACTCTGTTTAACGATATCGTCTTCGTTCAATCAATCAATGTCTAAAAAATGTCGAAAAAATGCGGCATTCTTTTTTGAGAATCCATTTCAGAGCGAAAGTTTTACTTTAATATGAATGTTTACGTTCAATAGTAGCGAAGCTGCTGGGTTATGGCGCAGTATGGTTAAAGATTAGATAATAAACACAAGATGTTATGTGTTTAAAAATTCAGATAATTCCATCAAGAATTAGCGAAGATATTGAATTATGAAGAGTTTTACAGATCGACAGACAGACACAAACTCTATTCTATATCCATTGAAATATGTTAATAATACAAAATAAGTATAGATAGACTATATACAATTAAGCAATACAGTGTTGGGGAATCTAAGCAATGTCCCCATTTCCTATAAATATGTAAATAATACAAAATAAACATGAAAAGTATGTAAAGGTGTAAGAAATGTTAGAAATATTTAAATCCCCATTTCAATCAAAGGGCGGGAACAAGTTTTCTTAAAATAATTTTTGACTTAGATTTTGAAAATTTATCGCTGCTCATCCCAAAATGAGCCTAGCTAAAATTTTTAAATTGTAAAAGGACAGTAAACTGTAATACTCACAATATCATTGTTACAAGCGGCTGCGCCCTTAGCGGGCAGAAATATCCTAAAGACATCCATAGACTTCAATCTGAAAAAAGATGGCCTATAACCATCCCTAGACCAATGTAAAGCTTCCCTAAAAAACTCAATTGGTTCAGTAGTTTTCGATTTCTTAAGCTTTATACGAAAAACCCTTACTGCTTGATAAATTAGGATTATTAAGTAATTGCAATATTTAAACAACAATCTTTAAAGTAACATGCTATCCTATTCCTACACATCTCATTAGGCCTGCCAGACTGAATTACTTACAGTCAAAACTAATGTAAAGAGTAGCTGCGCTACAGACGTTGCTTATTTTCAGAAAACTTTTCTCTATCACTGTTGCCCCTCAATGTTGACTTGTGCTAAAAATAAACTTGTATATAACGCGGAAATGATTGTTATATAATACAATACAATGCATTGCACACAGTCACAGCGATTCCTAGAGCAGCTGTATATTATAGTGTAACAACAGATTTACAAAGACCACAACCTTGATACTATACTGTCATATTACTTTCTAAAAACATTTTTAGAAACAATATTCTCTAGGACTGATAATAGGTAAGCTATTTGAAAAAGTAACACAATTTTGAATTCTCATCAAATGCTTTAAAATTTTATATATTATTTACAGTATGGCCTCGAAATCGAGTAATATCCGCTGGATTACAAACGGTTCTGAGCCATACTAAAAAATCTTGTATTGTTATAGAATGAAAATAATGATAATAATATTAGTTTTGTTAACCTGGGCCTTTGGCCCTTCCGGCTTTAACAAAACTGGAAATAATCTTATAATTTATAATTTTAAATGTCAAACGAGCATAATCAATCGTCAATAATAATGTCAATTGCATAGAACTTTTGCAATTTACAAATAACGATCACGATTATTAACTAATAAACTGTAATAAAAACAGTACAGATACATGTAGAGTAAAAGGGAGAGGAGGCAAATTAGATATAAAAATAGTTGTAATAAAAATGGGTTTTAAATAGAGTCAATATAGGTGACTTATAAAGGATATTAACATTTTGTTTATAATTGTATTTATTCTATTCTAAAATATTGGCTGTAATGTATAAACATACTAAACACCTTTAAATGAGAGAAAGCTAAAAATAAAATTCTTAAATTAAGAGCTTTCGAATTAGGCATTTTATTCAAAATTGTTATTAACTTTTTGATTATTAATTCAAAGTATTTCAATCTTAGAAAGAATGATTTTACATAGGCATTTAATCATTTTTACTACTACATAAAAATTTCTTTAAAGGGATAACGTCTCCGTATGCTAGGAGCATATTTTATGAGTAAATCTTTATATAACAAGGATGATTGGTGACTACATCCATAAAAGCAAAGCTCAACAAATCAGACGTTCAGATATACAAATATAGAATAACAAAAAAAATTATTAAACGGACCAACTAAATTATATAAATAAAGGGGGCTTGATTTGGACATACGTACACATTTAGCCTTGAATATAGAGATCAATCGCTCAATACATCATACCTGAAATGATCATAAAAACCCATATTCTAAAATTCTAAATAAGTAGATGATTATATCATATAAATATAATTTAAACAACCACTAATAATAAAAGTTTAAAATGTAAATATGGACTGTCTTGTATTGATTATAGAGTTGCTACGCTTTCTAAATTGTAAACAACAATTTGAAATGGATAAGAAAATTTTAACATGCCTAAATTAACGAAATAACGGACTGACTTTAATTGTAGGAAAGTTTCGCTCTCAACAAGGGTTGTGCAAATGTTCGCCGGTGTTTAGGGGTGGAAAGGACATTATACGTATGGGGAATCTTTGACAAAGTAAAACACAGATTTTCAATACAGTTTAAATCTTCAAAATATAAAAAATTGTGTTAATAAGTTTTACTTTGATATTAAAAACAAGGATGTAAACATACATTATAGCGAAACCTGAGAAAAATGATAATATGAGAAATTAACTATAGAGTGAACACGTTACTCAATAAAAAACTAGAATAGTATTTCCATGCAGAATGGCTTCAAAACCGATTATTATCCGTTGGTTTAGGATCGGTTCTCAGCCATCATACTAAAAAATAATTTATATCATAGTATAGACAATTTTCTACGAATATTAACAAAAAAAATAATGTAATTAAAATCAGTTTTTATCATTTTTCATTTTAATATCCGCGGAAATTATGATAATCTATATACAATGATATGATGCGATGATTTTAACTCGACAGGACGATTCTAACATTAGAACAGTGCTTCACAATAAAAAAAGAAAAAGAAACTGATTAATATCCATTGGATTAGAACCGGTTCTCAGCCACACTGAAAAATCATGTATAGCATCGTCCTCTCGGAACTAACAAAACTGGTTAAATCATTTAGTTTTTCATTTAAATATCCTCGAAAAGATGTATATAATACGAATCGATGAACAACTATTATTTTCAGAGATAGTTTAGATGATCTACATGATAATTAGTCAAAGATTGAGTTTTGGGGAAATATCCGCAGTTTCTAAATCAGCGGGTAGCAAAAATATGCTCAGAAATCACATTTAGTCATACTTATACAT
>LS058156.1:0-10269 GCA_900241095.1 Acartia tonsa
AATTGGTAAATTAAAAAGTTTCTTAATAGTAATTTCAAAAAGTTCCTTGTCAGGAAAGAACAGTTTGTCTCTTTTTCTTGTCATTATAGAAGGTAATTCTATGTCAATTTTAGATTTATACATTTGTTTGAAATGAAAAGAAAAGAGTTTCTTGTTCTTTACCAACAATGAACTAAGTGGGTTCAGGAACAGCTTAGATTTTTGCAGGCTGAAACTAGTAGCAGAGAAGCAGGGCTTGAACGCATCAACCACTTTTTGTAACTTGTTAATTAGAATTAGATCATGAATTGATTCATGTATATTGAGATCAAGAATTGGTAGATATAGAGCTTTGGCACCAATTTTTTTGCATTCTAAAATTGAAGCTATCGTGAATTTTTTTCATTAGAAAGAATGTGTTCGTCATTTTTAGTAAAAGGTGTAGTAATATTTGCAAAGTTGGATGTCAGAATGGGTGAAAAAAGACATGTTGATTTATCATGTTTAAGGTTGTAGAAAAATTCTACAGCTTTTTCGAAATGGTTGTCATGCAAAATTAGAATTTTTTATGTTTTAAGTTAATAGAATAGCCGTACTGTATCAAACTTGGCACAATATGATTTTAGAGCTACGGCTTTCATCTTAATAGCATGGCTACTTTACAGTTCTTTTTTAAAGGATTGAACAATTAACGTTGTTAGAGGCACAAAACAAACACCTAATTCTGATAATTTTTAAGAAGTATTTATAAACTTCAATTATTGAGAGGCCTAAACTGCCTTATACATATATTTAGCGATTCACCCCCTACCCAGGCCCCTCACGTTCATGAAAAAATGTGCACATCTTAGATTAAAATATCTATTTGGTCAGAAAAATTTATCTACAAGAAAATTACTACATATATATTAACTGTACTAACGGACCGAACGGATAGGCGGGAGTAGTAGCATCGCTGTCTATAATACAAAGTAGAACGATGTCTGTCTGTCAGTCTCTTTGTTTGTTTCTTTGTACCGAAGGATCTCGCTATCCGCTGAGTAATCTACAGAAGAGGTAATTTGAGTATCATAATTGGAAATGTACATAAATTTATCGGGAATTGTCTTATCCTTTTAGATCTCTGGAATAATGAAAAACTATAATATGCACCTGCTAAAAAATAGTTTATAAGTCCCTGACAAGTGCTTGTGTTTAATTGAAAAAATATGCATTTTGTTATTATCATAAAAATATGCAAATCCTAATTACAAATATTTAAACACAATACCCCCCCCCCCTCACACACACTGAATATGTCTTATTTTTTGTGTTTATATGTGTATGTGTATATCCACACAAAGCCTCCCAACCCTTTCAGTTTATTATAAACACCTTAAATAAATATTTTTACCTATTGTATGCATTGTTAATCTATATAAATAATAAAAGATAAACATATCAACATTAATATTTCATCACTCTGATTACTAGGTATATCGTTAATTTTCAAGCTTCAATAACTTTTTACAAAAATATAGAATTTTTAAAAAATTCTAAAACTCTTAAATGTTTCGTAGTTATATGTACTTTATAGAATTCAGCCCCGAAATGTATTTGCACTTAATGGACGCACAGATACAGAAAATTTAGAGTATATGCTTATTCCCTAGGCGCAATCTCTTTTAAAACATTACAAACAGACACACCAAGTTAAAGACAGGCAGACAAATGAGTTAAAAAAAGACATGCTAAAGTATCGAAACTCTATATTTTAGACGGCCATTTGAAAAAATAGGGAAAGCTTTACTTGAAAAAGTATTTAATACTATATTTAATGAAGTTTCTGCATGATTTTTTTTCATTATTGTTGAATGGTACTTTTTAGATTTACCCTTAGAGGCTTGGGATGAAAACGCTTTTTTATTTTAAACACTATAAAATGATGTTTTTAAAGTGTTGTTTTATGAATGCTATTTTGGTCAAGTGATAAGGGATTAAATCTTATCAATGCGGATTAAATTCTAAATGAGTGAAAATAACAAACATCTATGTAAACAATAAACAAGGATAACATCCAAAAGTAGCGAAGCATAAAAATAATCATGGATAGGTGGGCAATTTGATTGAAAGAGCAGATCTACTGTAGTCTTGAATCAAGAATATGATTTTTATGAAAATAATAACGAAACCTTTCACATATCTATTATAAAAAGTAGCTTGATGTCTGTCCGTCCCTTAAGATCTCGGTAACCACTGAACCGATCGGATTCTTCTCTTCAGGGTCTATATCTATTGGTCCTTTGGTGGTTTTAAGCTATTTTCTTGGGGGGTTGGACACCATCAACCCCCCCCCCAAAAAAAAAATCCCCCTCCCCATTTTTTTTTGTTTATGGGGAAGTTAGTTCACATAAAACTAATAACAGCACTAGTAGTACTTAATTTTTTTAGAAGCTAAAAGCGAAGCCGCTAGTATCCTATATATGGCTAAAGATTTATATTTTTGTAGGATGGTTGATAGACCAACGGACTAAGTAAATTATATAATGGATACTCGATGATAATGTGATTCACGTTTCCCTTAAGCAGTTTCTTTCAGGTAGATGGACATTTTGAATAATAAAGTAGCTTCGCTACAAAATATTTTTGGTCAGGGCCATAAGGTATTTCTCGTTATTTTCTAAAGATATTAAATCCACATAACTACTGGCTGCGCTCCTAGCATCTAGAGGCTCGATATTAGATAGGAGGTAAAAACAAGACATGAATTTTATACTTTAAAGTTAAACCATCCCAGGACCTATATAAAACTTAAATAGAATGTAGAACTTAATCGGTTCAGTGGTTAGAGAGATCTTTACGGACAAAGAAAATAACCTAAATCATAATAATCTAATTTAATCATACGCTCATAAGTGTATTCTGGTATAGTCTCTTTCGTGGCAACGCCTCTTAAGTGGCGTTTCGTCGTATTTTGACAGTAGATTTCCTATTTCTAGTCTCGTCTTGTGATATGTCAGTCATAAACACTTTTATCTTTTGCCATATAGTTAGTCAATTAAAATAATAATTATTGTCCTTGTTTTTGTTTTATTAATCTTCTATCAAGAATATTACGATGGAGCATATGTATAAAAAAAAAACTATGAGGATCCCCTTAAAAAGGAGAACCATATCGGTACAAACAGACTTACTGACTAACATCCAACCTTTTTAGTCTTTTAGTGGAGGATAGATTTAGCCCTTATAAAAGCAATCATGCATTTAGAGAGATTTGATTAACAAATCTAAATTTTTACACTCTATCTAACATGATAATTAATTTTCTGTATGAGTTGCGATATTATAAAATTTATTGTATGGAAAAGTAGGATTGTACAAACTAATGATCCAACGACAAATATATATTTCTTTCTATGTCAAGTTAATATCTCCTTCATTTATTAACATAAACCAAATACATATATTACGGAAGGGAAGAAATTTCTTGATACTAAATCTTTCTTATAATGTATAATGTTCAGAAAACTGATTAGTATTAACAGCATTAACTTTTAAAAAATAGAGTTAGGTTCACCTGAGCTTTGTAGAACATTATTTGTGTGTTAAAATATTTCTATTATGATTGATGTGTATTTATACTTACAAATCAACAACCAATTCTGAATGAGTAGTAGATGGTTTCAAAATTCTCCATACAAATGGTGGGTTTAAGCTTGTTGTTTAAACAAATATAACCATAGTCTAAGAGGTACCAAAAAGTCCTTAAAGACCATTTGAATGACAATCTTTTCCCTAGCAAAGTACAGTAAAACAACGAAATTAATTCGAAAAAAATCACGAAACCTATACGTGATTTTCAGCTGTCGTTTGGGGATCAATCTCGCTTGTTGGCTATATCATATTCTTATTAATAAACAACAACAAAACTTTCTTTTAAAAAGGTTTAAATTGTCCAGAATTACTAAAAGAGAATGGTTTTTGAAAGCATCTAATGGGCAGTATGAGTATGTATGACAGGAAGGAAATGGGTTGTAGAGTTATGAAGATAACTAAATGAGATGGCTCAGAGCTCACCAACTATTGTCATTATTAAACTAAACATGAGTAAATACAGGATGTGGTGCATATGCGTTTAATTTATCACGCAAAATTATAAATCGTATTGATTATTATGTTATTGCTTTCTTCAGTTTGTATGTATGTAACGCACTATTTTAGTCTCCCAATACCAGTAAGCAAAGGATTAAAAAGGATTTTTAACCCTTACGCTGGATATCTGATCCAAAAATCAACTTTACTTGATGACTTCTGCTACTGAATTTTCAGAAGACACAGCTAATTATTTCTAATATATGCCTAAATAATTAAAAAAGAAAGAAAATAGTCAAATATGAAATTTTAAGTACGACAGGTTAAATAAAACCAACACACACACAGGCAGACACAAGCATACACAAGCATACACACACACAGGCAGACACAAGCATACACATCTTTTGTTCCTTTTTTCACCTGATTGCTTCACAATGACCATAATAATAATCTGATCCCCTTCATCAGTGTTGCTACACAAATTTTAATCAATATATGTAATATAGCAAAAATAAAGTAACTTACATACAGATCCTTACAAAAACAGAAACTGAATATATATTTTTTTAAATTCTGTTATTAGCAATCTCTTTTCATTTTCATATTATACAGAGGGCATTGTGTAAAATGTAGTTTTGGTAACCCAGTTGGAAAAGTTTTATACAACCTCCAAAGCTTGGTTATGTAGATGGGTAGGGTGGATGGTAGGAAAGGGTTGCTTCCGTTGACAGGATAGAATATTAGGATATGTTCGCATAATCTAACTAAAATTTATAAGTGTTAAATATCTTTTCTTTTGTATGTATAAAGTAGTAAGACATTTTGGCTTGCTAACTACTAAGCGATTTAGTTTGCTTTACATAGTTTTAAACTATTCAAATGCCCTCCATCTCATAGATTCTAGGGATACAGCTGCTTTTATTATAATAGATATAAAATACGTGGATAGCGAGATAGATTCTCCCAAACCCTTATAAAATGTTCATTTCAGCTGACTAATCCACCCCATTTACCCCAACTTCTCTCCTTCTACTGGAGGAACGAACTGACCAAGAAATGACGACCATAGTAGAAACCCAAATTGACGACAAAATTCCTCTGTCATAATTTTATTATAAATTTGCCTAGCCCATTTTAACTAAATTTAATTGAGCATAAATTTCATGATTATTGTTGGATTAAAAAATGTATTCATAACTGCGAGCTTATTTGAATTTTTTAGCTAAATGATTAGAACAATTGTGAGGATGGGTGTGTAAAACTCCTACTTTTGTTGTTTATATAAAGATGGATTAGAATGACTTAGGTGTTATTCGAATCAAACGGTTTAACACACAAATCAATGTAAAACTTTTTAAATGAAAATTTATAAGGATGTGCGCGTAGGTGTTTTTTCTTACCAATACTCCCCCCCCCCCATTCACCAATAAAATAACATTAAACCTTCCAAGGACCCATAAAAAGCTATGTTAAAACCGTTGTGTTAATAATAATATCATTCTGGTTAGCTATTTCCAAGATCATACTGAACACACTTACCAATAATCCCTAATTATAGCCAAAAAACTTATTTGGGCCAATATTAAACTTCACAAGAAAAATTAAAATAAAAATAAAATAAAACAAAAATTCGAATACTTTATATTATTGGATTCTTAATTTTGATTAGGATCCAAGTTAATTAATCATTGTATATACTTAGATATTAAATCACAAAACCTTGTAAATACTACAAAACCATGAACATAAAACTAATGATACAATAGATTATTTTTTCTGTCTTCTGTACTCCCGTCTGTTTGTGTTATCTATTTCAAAATTCTTAATTTGATTACTTTGTTTATAACATAATTCAAATTTAACAAGGATGACAACATCCATAAAAGCGAAGCTCTGAAACGGTAAGACAAACGAAATTAACTTTTGTAGAGTGTCAGAACTAATTAGTATTTTCAAACAAAATTGTAAATAAATTTGTGTCAAAACATGATATAGTTTAAAGGATAATTTACATTTTTAGGACTTCGCTTCGCTTATGATATTGTACTTTGTTGTCCTATGGATCAGTTTTTTTTTAAATTTCAAAATCGTATCTAACTCTTATAAGAATCATCATGCAAAGTTTGAAATAATTTAGATAATTCTAACATGTATAAATTAACGAAAAAAGCTAACCGTTACGCACGGACGGACCGCTCCTAATTATTAAAAAGCTTTGCATTCAAAAACCATTCGTTATGTTTTAAGTATGTATGTATATTTCCAATTAGATCCTGCATACAGTATAATTGACCTGTCCACTTTTATCCAGGAATTCTTCGTATTGGTCTTAGGCAGGATGTTAGCTAGTTTGATAGTTTTATCATCATGAAAAAAATATCCTACACCAAAATTGTGTTTTTTTCTTATGCAATAAAAATGCTTGGAGGCGAGGGGAAGTAATATAAAAAAATCATTTGTTGCCTCCAGTGGCAACCTTGCTATATTTTATCCTGATGCTTAATAAAACAAAAAGTAAACAGAAATTCCCACGTCTTACCATTGGGGGTAGGGGGAGGTGGCAGTCACCTTACAAATTTACCTACAGGCAATAATTGACTTAACACAATTAGATTGTGTTAAAGCAGCTTTTATAACAAGTAAAGAGAAAGACTAAACTACATAACTTTTGTGTCACTTTTGAGGAAGACGATTCCTTTTTCTCCCATCTCTTTTGAAGAGATTTTCTTCCCCCCTTATCTTTTTTATTTCCGAAATGTATATGACGTCACAGGAATCGTCTTCCTCAAAAGTGACACAGAAGTTATGTAGTTTAGTCTTTCTCCAAGTCAACAATACATCAAAAAGGTCACAATTGATATATAAATTAAAAAAATTGCTGTTTAATTTTATTTTCTACGTTCCACCTTATTATACTTAATACACCCTTCTCCTTTGATGTCTCAAGATTTTTATTCACATAATCTCTTAGCAAAAACCTGTGCACGCGTCAAATCTTATAAAAAATATCACATCTGATATTTATGCTTAATTTAATTAATTTCTTGTTTTAGAAAAAACAAATAAATACATTTTAAAAATATTGCATTACTCTACAGTAATGAATTTGATAGAGTAACACAAAAATTTTATTAAATATTTGCACAAATGTTCCATTTAACAATAATTTAAGTATGTAATAGTTTTAACTATATAGTTATTATATTTATATTTTTTAAGAGTGGTTATCCTATTAAGTAAATAGGAATATATACATGCGTAATAGTTACATTTCTATGGAATGATTTACAACTAAAGTGTTTATTTATTTTAACAGCAGGTTAATACACTGACAGACAGACGGATTGAGTTATAGATTAGATTCTTATTCTGATCTAGCGGATGTTAATCGGTATTGAAACATACTGAAAAATAAGTTTCAGAGTAAATTTGCTACTGAGAAAACGTTATGATAAGAGAAACGCATAACCCTGTATAAACCTACACATAACGTGATGTAATAATATATAATGTGCAATATTTTCATTAGAATTAAAAGTTCATTTTAGAAGCTTCCATAACAATTTCAAATTTGTCATGCTCACAGTAACATGTACAGGGTGTCCGCTAGTAATTTACGAAAGTTCAAGGACTTTCAAAATTAACAAAAATATTTCTAATATAAAATTCGTTTAAATTAAAAAGGGGTTATGAAACTTTTGGGTTTATATATCTAAAGCAAAATAAAAAAGGACAAAAACATAAAAAAGCAAAACTTATAAGATTAAAAGCCTTTTAGGACGAAATCTCATCCAGTACTTTGCATCTAATTGTTTAACACAACCCTCCTTACATTCTAATACTGAGAGACTGGAATCAAAAACAAGAATATAGTCATTTCTCGCATCGAATTATAAACACGGGCTAAAAAACTGGTTTTAATCTTATGATTGTACATTTCTATATTCGTAGAAAACTGATTATAATACGATGCTAGACATAGTTTTTTTCGTACTGATGAGACCCGGTTCTAATCAATATTAATCGGTTTCAAATGATACGAGTAATTATTATTTTCTTCTGATTATTCGTAGTTAGTTTAATGAATGAGTAACTAAATATCTATGGGAATGTAGGGATACATTTATTTATGGAATTCAAATTTTTAACCAAAAAAAATTTAGGTATACAATTCATTTTATTTTTTAAAGGGGATTTGATGAAAGATTAATTATTCTCTCTTGTTCCTATCCCTGCATCCATGATTATACCTCACAATAATGAAGAGAACAAAATTTAAAGGGCAGAATCCATTCATTTTTTTTGCAAGGAAATTCCTTTTTGAAATATTTTTCCCAGACAATTTAACATTAGTTCAGGGTGCCATAACCATTTCGTACAAATATTTAGTAACTTAATAAAAAAAAACTTAGTTAACTTGGGGTCTAAAAATTAGGTTAAATCCTCTATGAAAATATAAAAAATGTTTCTTTAATTAAGGACACTTTAAAAAGGTACTACTTAATATTATCAGTTTTTATCCTGGAAAAAAAGAATATATTGATGATTTTTAACTGTTAAAAGTAATAAGATTAGGGCTAATGATATTGTCAATAGACAAGAGACACTTATTACCTGCATTCATCTCCAGACAAAGTTCGTGCAATCAAATTTCTGATTTTCTACCAGGTGTTACAATATGTAATACAGGCCTATGGAACCTTTTATCATCCAAGTAAAAAACAACTGTTATATCAGTAAGAAATCATTTAAATAAAAATTTTTGAATTTATAGAATTATATTCATAGAAGTTTCACATATAATACTATATATAATAATAAAAATATTAAGTTGCCCCACACGAAGAAATATATAATTATGCAAATATGAATAAAGTTTTTATTATCGGAAATATCAATTAGTGCAGGTAACTGATTACATTATATGTGTGTGCCATCATTACTGCATCAATATTTCATATAATTTAAAATTTGCATATCGCAATATATATTTATTACTCAAAAGGAGTTTTTTTTATGGTATGTTCACTCATACCAATAACACCCCCTCTTTTTATTATTTATTATCTATAAAGGAAAAAGCATGTTTCAAGTCTCTGAAGGAGTTCTAGCCCTGTTAGGCGTATCCCTCCGATGTTGAATCCCTGCAGGCAAATCTAACATAATAAAATACCCACAGTTAAATAAAAATGCCTAAATAAACCTGATTTCAATGTTAAAAAACTAAATACGCAGCCATGATAAAAAGATTAATGATTTTTTTATCTTAGTATTTGGTTAATATGAACCAGCTTAGTGTAATGAAAACTTTTGACTAGTCTGATTCTTTAAATGCTTTTATAATAATTGAGTGGTTTGTGCTTATGTTATCAGCCTTTGCCGTCCTATTTTTGGCAATTGTAATTAACAGGTTTTTATGCGGATGTGATGTATCGCCCATTATTGTATTACAATATTATTAATCCATTCAGAAATTAAATATGGAAATAACCGGAAAACTGTGCAGGGAAATAGAATTGACCGGCGCGGGGCCCTTTATAATATCAAATATAGCCCTCCTCACAAATAAAAACGTTGCAATTATTGGGCTAATGTTTTAAAAAAAATTTCATAGGCCAGCTATTTGAAATTATGATTTAAAAGAATAATTTTAGTGATTAGACAAAGGTAAAGTGACAGTTTTAAATATTAGACTAAGGTAAAGGGATAGTTTGCTTCGTAAATTAATTTATTTAATTAGAACGGAAAGAGTTAAGCTATATTACCAATGAGAAAAAAAACTATACTCTCCCCATATTTTTAATCTATCTTAAGATAAGGAGACGGGTTCTGCGATCGCTATGCAATTTGAGGAAACGCATCGGTTACCAGTTCTAGGCAAAACCCTGTAGTCTAAAGTTTATTTTGTTTGATTTGTGACTTGAAATAGATTAAATTCGATGTTATTAGTTATTCAACCTGTTAATACAATCATTTGACGACCCGGTTGTTGACAAAGGATTGCCAAACTAACCCACGCGGTAGGGGCGTGATTTAAATATATATAGTACACATTTATCTAAACTTAATTTAGGGGGTTACATATTATTACAACGTAGTTATAAGACTTGGGTAGCAATAAAATGAGACGTTGGGTATCCCTCTAACTGAACCGATTTTTGATTAGTCAACGGATCTAAATTTGTCTCAGCCAGGATATAATTAAAAGCCTAAATC
>LS058158.1:0-10266 GCA_900241095.1 Acartia tonsa
ATCCATCTGTACGTGTACGACAAACGGCACCTGCTCACCACAGTCGACGACTTTGATTTTCAACAATTTGTTCAGGTGATTTATCTTTTTCTTCAGAATACCATTCCCTGCCCCACATTGTATCATACTAGAGACTAAAAATTTGTATTTACTGCTGCTAAATCGGGTGCCTGACGATTACAAAATTAGTGGGCTAACATCTTAAATTAGAAAAAGTGCAACCGATAACCAGCCACATTTGCGACTCGCTGATAAAGTCGTGCAATAAAAAAGAAGCATTTCTATACCTATGGACTATAAAGTTATGCTTAGTTGAAAAAGATAATAATTTTATTTTAGTTGACTCCAAATCCTTCATATTATAGACAATTGTCCACGAATAAGAAAATTATAAGCATATGATTAATTCCTGTTTGTCGGCCCGTGGAAAACTATCAATAAAACGATTCAAAAATATGTATACATCTATTACTTAATTTTAATGCCCACCGCTTGACAGACAAACTTTATTTATAGAGTAGCTGTTCCTCTAAAAGTAATATTCTAGCATAATTTCAAATATTTATATGATAATAAATTAATTTTTCCCCCCCTTCTACTAAATTGAATATTATCCTTGAATGGAAATAATTTTTATCTACAATACTTTGGGTCGAGACTTTATTGACCTTAGGTCAATATTAGCAGGGATCTAAAGGGGTAGGACTATGGTCGATAAATTGATATACAGCCTTAATGATGATCCCTTATGTAGATTACACTTAATCCGTGGTTGAAACGTTTGAACTAAAAGAATCAATCAAAATTTAATAAAA
Organism: Acartia tonsa; assembly: GCA_900241095.1. Classification (NCBI taxonomy): domain Eukaryota; kingdom Metazoa; phylum Arthropoda; class Copepoda; order Calanoida; family Acartiidae; genus Acartia; species Acartia tonsa. The sequence continues at coordinate 816 of LS058158.1, forward strand.
GTCCCCTAAAGTTGTTATGCTAACGAATAAAAAACATTATTTTAAAACTTTGGGGACTAGTGTAATAAACAGCCCAATGTCTCTTCCCTCCCTGCAATTTCAAAGTGTTTCATTGCACATGGACTTTTTAAAATGCTGTAAATTGTTTTTCATATACCTATAAATGGATGTATGGGTGTAGAAATTTCGTAGATATTATGAAAAAATTTAGGTTGCTGACTTGGACTTTATTTATTGGTCAGTTCGTTCATCCAGTAGGATGGGGTAAAGGGGGTGGATGGGGGGGTTTTTCGTTATTTTAGCCCTCTTCAAGTTTCACTTTATTAGAGAACATGAAAATTTGTTGACAGTAATAATATATTCATTTCAAACACTCTTTATACAATCATCAGTTTTTACCATGAAGTTTTTATTTTTCAGTATGAGACAGCGGTGATACCCTGTATGACTACGCACCCAAACGTGACGGTCATCCTGACCCAGCAGGACAAGGGGGTCATCAAGCCGGACAACAAGTACATACAGTTCAATCCCAAGGTAATTATCTCTGATTAGTCCTAGGGCGACACGAGCACCTTTTAATATTTGGCGCTTTTATTTAGAAGCAAGTGGCTACATCCCTAGCAAATAAGGGCTTTGCATTCATAGTGGTAGCTAGGAGTTATAAAATGGCTTAAAACCATCCCAAGACTTACACTACTTAAAATAATAGGAAGTTCCTTATAAACTAAATTTCTATCGTTCATATTTCTTATAATAAATCATATGTCGATATTGTGTCAGCTATAAATACTTTTTGATAAAGCAATATAGTCGAAATAATTAAAAATAATAACTCAATAATTCTAAATTCAATAGGGTTAATATTACCCTCCTTTGAAATGAAAGAAAATTCAGCCTTTTGTAGCCTAAAAATTTTAAAGACACCCGTAAAAATCAAGGATGTAATAAAAATAATTATGAACCCTTTTTTCACGAAAGGAAATACCATTTGAACAGACATTTCTTTTTAGTTTACTTAAGTTTAAATACTTATTGTAAGTAGCATAGCTTCTCTATAACTAGGATCAGATCAGTTCGTGGAAATGACTGTGAAAACTTTCTACAATGTCATCTACCTGCATTCCAAATAAGCGAGACATCTCTATAATCAAATTCAAGAAAAATTCAAGTTTGGCTATTTACTTCATCCTGTATTTAGAAATTTTGAAATTATGAACAATTTTGTCTAACTTACAAATTAATGTTCTGCTTATTAAGTTCTGGCATTTTAGAAAAGTTATTGTTCTTTTGACCTTCCTTCTATTTTTAGAGCTTTGCTTTTTTGCATGTTGTAATCCTTTTTTTAAATAAAAAAAGTCCTTTAAAAATTGTCTGGCTTAAATAAACAAGACTGAAACTTTTTATAACGTCTCACATTTACATAATACAATAGTTGGGTTGTTGTTTTGCTTTTCAGAAGAGATTCAAAAATGGTTTTGCAGGTTTTAGGCTAATTTTGGTAGACCATTCGCCTTACCCAATTAGATTATAAGATACTAGTGACTACGCCCCTAGCATCTACTAGATTTGTATTTGGAGTGGTAGAGAAGGGTATAGAAATAGCATAAAACCATCCAAAGACTAAAATTTGAAATAAAATAGACTAAAACCATACTGAGGCCTATTTGTAGTTTTCCTGTAAGAACTTAATCAGTTTCGTAGTTTTTGAAATCTTAAGCTACAGACGAACAAAAAACTAATTTACTACTTTATATAATTGGATGTAAGCCTTTCCCTTTCGCTTTTAAAGGAAAGTGGGGAAAATCTATGACATTCAGAGTACAGACCTACGGAAACAGTTGTCTTGTAGAGAAGCTAGGCCATTCAATAAAAAAAGTTTGACAATGAACCCACAAAAGAGTAAACATAAGAATATTCACGAATAGTTGGGGACAACTATTCTTTAAAATAAATCATAAACCTTAAAAATCTTAAGGAATAAGAAAATGGACGAAAAATTGGTTAAAGAACTTTGGGTACCAATGTAATTTACAGCCCAGTGTCTTTCCTCTCATTAAAAATAAATTTTTTGACTTGATTTATAAAATATTTGACCCTATTCTTGAAACTAACTTTTTGCTATATTAAACCTTTCCCCCAAACCCTTTAAAATTCATTCTCAAGTCTCATCACCATGACCCCGCTAAAATAAACCCAATACCACCCCTCCCGCAACCACCCCCCCCCTGTATGATGGTTTTTAACAAACCTAAAAATAATTGGTTTTAAAATAGCTCAAATAGGGATATATTATTAAACATAAAATTTATTTTTCTATCGTTATTTATCGCGTTGTAATATAGACAGCTTTCCGCGGATATTAATTAAAAAATTCTAAGATAAATCCCATGCTAACAAAAATTTTTTGTTAATATTAATATTCGTAAAAAATTTTCTGTTATACGATGCTAAACATAGTTTTTCAGAATGGCTTAAAACCGGTTGCAATCAAGCAGCTATTTTCATTTTACACAATAAGATTTCAAAATACTAAAAAAATGTTGTCGGTTTGAACGAACAACTTTTTTATGATATGTCGCTTCTTTCGCAAATGGTAAAACACCCACGATCGCGAAAATTGAATGTGTGCGATTGTCCAAAACTCAGTTTACTAATTTGAACCGCCCAATCAATTGTTATTTTATGACGTCATTTGCAAATAATTTTCCTTTTTGTGGGAAGTAAAGAATCAAACTATTCCGCCTACTTATTTAGCTGTACAAGAGATCTTTAAACACACAGACATGAGACATCCAATTAAATACAGAAAAGTAAATTGTAAAACTAACCCTCTTGAAATTAAAGGTGGGAGGCAAAATTGAATACATATGTATGTATGTAAAGCAGACAAAAACCAAGTAGAATAAACAAAAAAGGTTTATTTCATTTTTGAAAATACAGTAATGTGTAAAAATGGAAAAGGCCTAAATATCCATCTTACTATTTTGACGTATAGACCATAATAATAATAGAAATAGTCTAGTTCTAGTACAGCTACTCTAAAATTAGCTCTAATATGTAATAGACAAACAATCTAGTTATAGTGTAGGTACTCTAAAATTAGCTCTGATATGTAATAGACAGACACATTCTAGTTATAGTTAAGCTACTCTACAATTAGCCCCAATATGTAATATACAAACACTTTAGTTCTATTAAAGCTACTATAAATTTACCTCTAATATACATATAATAGACAGACACACTCAAGTTATAGTGAAACTACTCTAAAATTAGCTCTAATATGTAATAGACAGACATACTCTAGTTATAGTGTAGCTACTCTAAAAAGTAAAATTTACCTCTAATATATAATAGCCAGACACACTTTAGTTATAGTGTAGCTACTCTAAAAATAGCTCTAATATATAATAGAGAGACACACTCTTGTTATAGTATAGTTACTCGAAATATAGCTCTAATATATAAAAGACAAACAGTCTAGTTATAGTGTAGCTACTCTAAATTTAGCTCTAATACGCAATAGACAGCTATTGTTATTATTATCATTTCTTATGTTGCGGTATATTCAAAGAAAAAAATTTGGATAATTTTTCTTCAAAATAAAAAAAAACTAGTTCAATACTATATAATACTACTAGGTGTTCGTCCCTAGATTCTAGGGAGGCTAGAAAATAGTCTTAAAACCAACCTAAGGTATTTTTAAAATATTTTTTTTAGAATGCATGTTTCTAGCCATCCAGAAAAGGGATAGAATCGTGCTAAACATTTGAAACAGTCCCCTAATTATATTAACCTTTCAAACAAAGTATTTAAACGATGAAAGTCATGCTTTTGCATCATTTCTTAGCCAGGGATATTTCACAAGAAGAAAGAAAATATATTTTGCTATTTTTCATTCCTCCCCATCCCCCTTAGAATCCTGAATGCTTAGGTAAAGCCGCTAGTAGTTTAATATTTAATTATCGTATTATAGACAGCTTTTCGCGGTTATAAAAATGAAAAGTTATAAGATTAAACCAGTTTTGTTTTCCTCGGGGACCTAGTCTGACAAAAATGGCATTGATTTTATATATTTTTTATTTTAATATTTGTAGAAAATTGTCTGTTATTCGTTACTATAAATGATTTTTCAATATGGCTAAGAACCGGTTCTAATCCAGCGGATATTAATCGGTTTCGAAGCCATACTGGAAAAAGAGTTGGTCTTGCCATGACACCCAACTATTCATCTATAGTTAATTTTAATTTGCCTATTATAAAAGGTCAAAAATAATCAACTACTTCAATGCTTTTTTTGCTTAAATATGTTTGTTGAAGATTCATGGATAAATGTAATAGTTATTTATAAATTAAGTTTTAATTTTCTAGTTTTACTTTTTTAAAAAGTGGAATTGCAAAAAAACAAGCAAAAAATGTTATAAGTCTATTTTATTTTAACGTTTACAGACGGACAAACGTACATGGTTTTGACCAGAGGCATGAAGAAGTAGTGTTTTGGCCCCCTGGCATGTTTAAAGTGGGCAGATGCACCTCCCTAGGAATGAACTCCCCATTGAAAAGAGTCTACACCCCCCTGATACACCAACATAAAGGAGAGTGTCAAAATTTTCAGTCCACCCCCTGGCAAAACCCTGTGCACACCACTGCCATTAAATAGCTACCATTTTAAATCTAAAAGCATTTTATAGCAATCCATTATCCCTAAAATCCCCATAACCATTTATAAGCCTATTCAAATCTACAATAGCTGTAATCATCGAATATTTTATCATGTTTAAATTGAAAAACTCTTAGTGGTGACGATTCTAAATAATTTGATTTAGCTGTCCGTCACTCTGTAAATTTATAGTTAAATAAAAGTTATATATCGCACGTATTATAGACAGTTTTCCGCAGATATGAAAATGAAAAAATGAAAGATTAAACCAGTTTGTTATGGTATTAATGTTTATGATTTATATTTTGATATTTGTAGTAAATTGTGTGAAATACGATGCTATACATGATTTTTCAGCATAAATGAGAACCTGTTCTAATCCAACGGATATTAATGTGTTTATACTGAAAAATGGTTTTTGATAATGTTTAAAAATTTCTTTTCAGTAGCTAAACTAATTTATAATTTCTAAAGAATATTTTCTTTTAATTTTCGTTTCTCATTTACGATCTTTTCTACTTATGGATGTTGTCTTCCTTGTTTTTTTGGGGGGAAGTAGCAAATTAAAGTATATAATAAGAGGCACACTTTTTATTAAAATTCTGAGTAGGGACATTACTCCTCAAGAATATTTATTAATTTTGAATTATTTTTTTCCTGTGAGGGATATTTAAGGAGAGTCAAATCAATCCTTTCTTTATTCTAACATTTACAAGCTACCAAAGATAGAATTTGATTCCTTCAAATTGGATACATAATTTAAGTTTATTAAAACGTTGAATATCTGTATGTATTTATGTATAAGACAAAAATAATAATGTGGAAAGTGTAGTAATAACAAACTAACAATACAATTTAGTCCGCAGTAATTAAGTTAGATATAAGTTAAACATATTAGTTTTTATATCTAAATGGATTTATTATGACTTGGATCGTACACCATATTATCATATACATTCAATATGTTAAACTTATAGCTGGCTGAACTAATGACCCATTTCATCCATTCTCTTACCCCATACCCTCCCCTCCTACTGGATGAACGAACTGACCAATATATTATGTCCATTTTAGCAATCTTAATTGACGGCATTTTTTCCCCTGTCATATTATATCCACGTATTTTATGTCCTTTGATATTTAACGTAATGGTTTATAAAGACTATTTTTTAAATATGATTTAAATGTTCTTGTCTGAAAAATCTGTCAATTAACAAGCAAGTTCCTTAACGTTTGCACATGCATTGCTCACTATAGAGTAGCTTCGCTATAAAAACAAACTTTTTTGTTGAAATTTAAAATGAAATTATTCCGCCTCATGACTAAACTTTGAAACGCTTATAAACAGCGTGTAGCTAAATCAATTTTAACATATTTATACCTTGCTTTTTATAGTTTAATTATTGCTTTTTTCAGTATCGTAGCTTCTTTATGACTAGGGTCTGTACGTCCATGCGTCACTGCGTCATCGATAGTTTTTAGGTAAAAGTAAAAATAAAGTTTATTTCAAAATTGTCAAAATGCAAAATTAATGTTTTCTTATATCTGCAGGGATCTTAAGGGATAAGATAATGGACTATAAATTAATGTGGATCTCCGTATGATAACTATCAAAATTACTCCTTCTGTAGAATAAAATCAATAGGTAGGTTAAAAAAAAGATTGTACACTGCAAGTTTGAACCAACCAATCAAGGTCTAATTAAAGCCCCCAAAGTTTACAAAGGGGAACATGTGAACAAGACTTTGGGTACCCATATAATTTACAGTGTCTACCTCCCTCCCTGTGCATCAAAAAATAAGAACTATCGAAACCTACCATATACTAATATTGAATTTTTATATTTCATTGATCTAGCACTGTGTCCTTCAGTGGGAACATTAAATTGGGGGGGTTAGACCCAAATTTAGGTAAATTTGATATTGTTTTGATAACGTTGAATTAACATAGAGAAATTTTAATAAGGAAAACATTTAAATGTGAATAATACAAAGAGTACAATGCCTAATAACAAGTCTTTTAGCTTAAAGACCTGTTTTTGGGCCAAGGTAATGTCCTTTTCATTTACTTACAATCATTACACATAATCAGAGTTCTTAATGGATAAGACAATGGACGATAAATTTATATTTATTCACAAATATGATAAACAAAATTAGCCCTTCTATAGATTAAAATTTTTGGATGAAAAGTTTGAAACCATCCAATCCAGTTATAAAACTTTTGGTACTAGTGTAATTTACAGTCCAGTGTCTCTTCCCTTCCTGTACATTATAAACATCTCTATGATGACACAGTTTTAAAAAATCTCACTTAGAAATGGTGAATTCGTTACCCATCAACCCAAAAGCAGTTATAGTTTCTACTCTTTCAACTATTACTCCATGTAAAAAAAAGGGTTTTACTGCTAATAGGATCTAATAAAACACAAAATTTGTTTCATAAACATTTCAACACTAGGAATAGATGTTTAAATGAGCTATAGGGGAAACTAACTTTAAAGGAAAGATTTATACATATTGGGTCGGTCCACCAGTTACAGTTAATTACTTTATTTTATCTTTCAAGTCGCATATTTTACCTTGTTATTGCTGCGCTACTGATTGTTATATTTGTCCTTGGTATAAATGTTTTATACATCAAAACAAATGTTTTAAAGACATAAAATTGTGTTTAAAACCCAAAATAATTAATCAATATCAAACTTTTGAAGGCTATTAAAACATAAACACATTATTAAATGCTAAAAAACAAGATATTAAAATGAAATATTAAGTTGTATAATTTGAAATAAAAGTATTATTTCGTATTTTGGACGGCTATCCGCAGATATTAAGATAAAAAATATAAGATTAAAATCCTCGTGGCTAACAAAACTGGTATTAATCTTATGATTTTTATTTTAATACTGGTGGAAAATTGTCTGTAAAACGATGCCATACATGATTTTTTAGTATGGCTGGGAAACTGTTTTTATTGGGCAGAAATTAGTCGAGCCATACTTGAAAAGCAATTTCAAGCTTACTATATTTATCAAAGAAAGAACAGTCAAGTTTTATACAGTAAAAATATAGAAAATGTTTGGCAGTAGAAAGGAAAGACAATGCTCAGTACGGCTTTAAAACCGATTAATATCCGCTGGACTAGAAACGGTTCTCAGTTCCCAGCCATACTAAAATATCATGTATAGCATCGTATTACAATTATCGAAAAATATTTAAAATTTAAAACAAAATCACAATATTAATACTAGTTTTAATCATAAAATTTTTATTTTAATATCCGCTGAAAGCTGTCTATAATACGATGCGATGAATAACTATTCACAGATTTACTCGATCAGGCGAACGGACATAAGGACATACCCTAGTAATAGAGTAGATGAACTGCTAAGCTACCTGTCTGCCCATCTACAGTTTTCCATGTAAAATACGTATATACAGCCCAATAAAAATTTAATCAAAATGGTCGGCTGTAGTCACAGATAGGGACAGAAAAACATACTTTTATTTCATCTTTGTCTTTAGTCTTTATGAAAAAAAGGCATATAATTTTCACTTCTTCCAACAAATATAATTTTTAGTGCTTTCTCATCAAACATGTATGACCCTTATTACATGTTACACTTTTTCATCATACTTCTTTTTTTTATTAAAGCATAAACATAAAATATCATATTCCAAAGCATAAAAATTTGTTTCTATATTTTATTGATGGAAAAGTTTAAGTCAAATAGTTTTTCCTATTGTGAAATATCAAAATTTTCTTGTTTTTTTTTATTAGTTTTGATTAAAGCAGGCCTGTCTAGGTAATTTACCTATTTCAAAAGTTCATTCATAATTGGTTTTAGGACCAGCCTGTAATTTTGTAATAAAAAAATCAAAACCATTTGAAATAGAATTTAGACCAAAGCGGATATAAGTTAGACATTCTAATGCCATTGGTATTAGAATGTGCAATATTTTGTTTTTATGAGCGATTTTTTTCGCCATTAATTGTTATGAATCTGAGATAGCAGCAGTAATTGCACTTTTTAACGTCTTTAGTTTTGACGTGGTTTGATATGAACGACTATGTACCAAACTACTATCGGGCGCGCTACACTAAACGCCAAAACAGCCAAGTCTAAATTATGAAATTTTACTGAGCAATAAACACAAAACTGAATATAAACCTCATTTTTACTAGATGTTCATTTATTGTAACTAAATTTTGATATAGCATGGCCTAAACATGATTTAAACATTTACACTTCTACAGGTTATCTTACTAATTTTCAGGTAGGGAGGGGAAATTGGGCTATATATCATACTGGTCCCTCAAATCTTTCCTTCAAATTTTGGAAACTTTTATTAAATCTCGAATAGGTACTACAAGCTATCAGTGTTCAAACCTTTCCTCCAATAATTTTAAACTACAGGAAGGGTGTACATTAAGTTTCAGTATGGCTTCGAAATTGATTAATATTAGCCACTACGAAAAAATCATTTTTAGCATCGTATAACAGACAATTTCCCACGAATTTTAAAATAAGAAAAACATATTAAAACCAGTTTTGTTTGTTTGGGCCTTCGGCCTCTCTGTTTTTCATTTTGATATCCGCGGAAAGCTGACTATAATACGACTATTACTCCTCAACTTATTTTTTGGTATTCCAGAAACACTTTTTGTTGTGTTTTATTTTTGCGTGATGACAATAGTTGCATTTGTTTCATATTTTCACCATGAATTCATGATTATAACTTACAGGGATCCAAAGGATATGATAATGAATAATATATTTGTTCA
>LS058159.1:0-10266 GCA_900241095.1 Acartia tonsa
AAGTTTCTTTTGTTTATTTCGCTTCTAGCCTTCCACAACTCAAATAATGATAATCCTAAATTATTAGAAACAAGGATGAAGACCGTCAGAAAAATAGTGATACTTCTTTACCTTTTTATGCAAGATTTGTTTGATGTTTGATAAAATTTTAGTATTTAGATGACGACAGATTTTTGTCAGCTAGAATCATAACAAATTCAGCGGCAAATGCGCGTTAGTACTCAAAGTCCCCAAAATCTTGCTAAATCCTTCACACTTTGGGCTGGTACCCCAGGTTTGAGACCCCTAATAATTAGATATTCGATCCATTGTCCCCTCCTTATTCCCTGCGTTGGAACACTACACAAAACACAATTTAATCATCTTCATTAACCTATTCCTCCATCTCATTACCTTTTTGAGTAGAAAGACCAGGTTCTAAGACATTACAAATTGATATAATTTCTTCACAGTACTTTTCCTTCAACTCCAATCTAAGGAGAAAACAAAAGTTTTGTAGTTTTATTCAGAGAGAGTGGGGACAACAGGCTGATTATTACACTAGTCCCCAAAGTTTTATAATAATGTTTTCTAATTGGTTGGCTCAACATTTTGGAGACTTTAGTGAATTTTGATTGGTTGGTTTACAAGTTAAGTGTTAAAACGTTTCAACCACAAATTTTGCGCTACAAACGGGAAATTTTGTGTATAATTATTGGGGACGTACATTTATTTACAGCCATTGTCTAATCCCTTAATAGATTTCTGAGTTTTATTATCATAGCTGGTCAATCAGACACAATAATCCATCAAACTTTTTTTAAAAAAACTTCTGGCAGACGAAGATTTTGTTTTTATTTTTAAAAAAATAGATATAAAATAATCACATAAAAAGATGAGTCAATTAAGATATATCAATAATATATTGTTTACCCCCCTCAAACTTTAAACTACTTATTTTAACCCAATCAAAATTTTATAACTACATCAGATTACCCTCCTGAAACATTTAAAGTCATTTTACACCCCTTCAAATTAAAAGCTTTGACGTTCAGCGCCTTACATTACTGAAAGACAGACAGACAATCTAGAGTAGCTCTGCTATTTAGAATACCTGTCATCAGTTATAGTTTGAATATTATAACCTGGATAACCACCATAGGCCACACTCAATTCTTTCTTTATCTAGGATAAACTTTCAATATATAATTCAATACGGTCAGGCGTAGATTTTGTGAAATGTGGATTTTGCAAATAGATGAATTCAAGATCAATTCATAACAGTCCTAATAATATGCTACGCAATCTGATCAAATTAATCTTCAATATGTGCCTATTATCCTTATATGAAAGTAATGGAGTGTATTTCTATCTTTGGGGAAATATCATGCTTAACGCTGAACCTATTTGGAATTTCTGTAAAGTGAAAGTCTTTTATTATTTTGGGGGTAGTTACCTTCATGCCCCTCCCAGAAAAGAGAAGTTCTCCTAATAACCCCAGCAAAATAATTTTTCTTATTTCCTCTAAAACTAGAATTAAATGTGTGTGTATACTCCAAAATCCCCTACCCCCTTCCATCTTGTGTATCTAGAGGCATTAAGGGTCGAAGCCGCTAGTTTGATTATAGTAAGTTCTTGCATTGCATTATAAAAAGTTTTCAGCGGATATCAAATGTACAATTATAAGATTAAAACCAGTTTTCTTAGCTCTGAGATGCTGAAGGCAGAGGCTAAAAATTGGTTTAATCTTATGATTTTACATTTTTATATTTATAGACAACTGGTTATAATATGATACATGATTTTTCATTATTGCTGAGAACCAGTTTTAATCCACCAGATATTAATTGGTTTTGAAGCGATACTGGTAAAAAAAAACATTACCTTGAGCATAAAAGCATGATTTTCATGAAGGATTTTATTATTTTTGATTAAAAATTGTTCATGTGCTTTAACATCAAGCCTGTCTATGTTCTCTAGCTCCATCAATAGTTCTCTTTCTTTTGCAGCCAACTTAAAATATACATTCATAAAAATCTATCCAATAAATTTCACAGGGAAAAAAATCAGAAGGAGAGGAGACATTAGTATGTTTATTACACTAGTCCCAAAAGTTTTATAATAACAATATCTTTTTCTTTTGCTTAACAACTTTGGGGATTTTAATTGAATTTTGATTGGTTGTTTTATTCCAAACATTTCAACCACTAGTTGTAATCTACAGAAGTCAAGGTTCTTTATTCTACAACAAAAAATTAGTTATCTTACAAAATAATTGTATAGTTACAATATAATTTGGAAGTACGGGCACTCTGGTAACAAATATGTAGTTGCTATGCTTTTTAAATCGTACCTAACTATTATAGGAATCATCATCCAAAGCTTGAAATCGATAGGACAGTTCTAACATGTCTAAATTATCGAAAAAGGGTTAACCGTTATGGATGGACGGACGTACGGATGAACCAACCAACTGAACCTAATTATCAAAAAGCGTCGCTTTAAAAATACTAAAGAAAAAGGGAAAACATACTTGTAGAGATGGTGTTGATTTCTTACATTTATTGCACATAGAAACAGCTGTAGGTGTCAAATCTAATGGGTCTTTTGATATAATCTAAATAAAATAGATTGGAATGAAATAAATTGTAAGATAAATAATAGTTATTTCTTGCATACAATGTAGATAAATATACCTATTGGGAGCAGTTTTAATAAGTAAAATATGTTGTGTCTAGCAAATTGGAGTCTGCATATATTATATAAAATCACCAAACCTTGAAGACAAGATGTTAGATAGAAAGATATTATTACTAGAAAGATAGACACAACCACTGTAAACAAATACATTTATTCAGTAAAACATGTTGTGCTATTCAAAACACGTTTTATTATATATATTATTTTAAATCACCCAACCTCAAAACTTAGATACTTATTAGTAGTAAGCGTTTTATGTCTTTAGCATTGAATCTTGCTAACCGCTTAACTGATATGGTTATTCTTATCAGTGAAGTTTCTTATAGATCCAGCAAATGTTGTTTAAACTGTTTGGGAGGAGGGTATTTAAACCCTCCCATGAGATACTGCCCCTAGAAAAAAGGCCAAATCCAAAAAAAATTCCTTTTTGAAACTAAGATATAAGTTAAGGGTTGACTTCCCCCACCTCTTATTACCTAGTGTGTCCCTACAGGCCTCTGGGGGCACATCCGCTAGTATAATTAGAATGTAGAAAACTATTTTACAATGTAGATAATTACCTGTCCAGAGCAAGGACACAAGAAGACAGACATAAATGTGTTCAACTCAGTTGGGTCTTTACACCTAAAAAAATCAACAAATATTCACTAGAAAAATGTAACTAACTTGAATTCTTCACAGAAAAACAAATTTTCATGAGGGTGCCTACTGTATAAGTTACTCCTGTCTGAATTCTGTATTCCTGTGTTCACACTTTCTTAGAATTTTTTTTCTAAAACTGTTTACCTGACACATTCACAGCTAAAATGTTTACCACTGAAAAGTCCAATTCTCCTGAAATTAGACAGAATCATTTTTTGCTTCCTAAAGATTTATTCTTTAAATGTTACAAATGTACCAAAAAGTTTTGAATTTTGTCCAAAGCCACTTTTCCTTACCCCTTTTTGTGAATGGAAAATTATTTTATAAATTTTTTTTTATCATGCATTTTTTCTACTTCACCTGATATTTGTTGGATTAAAAATTCTGGCATAATTGTGATATATATTGTCTCCTTTCTTTATCTAAATAGTAAACAATTAGTGTCAATTTTTAAAAAATTTTATTCCAATTTTTTCTTTTGTCTTAATAACCAAAAAGTATAATGAGTTTAAACCAACCTTCCAAGATATAATAAAAGTACCTAAACAAAATAGGTACTATTATGATTTTCAATCCAATGTCCCCTCCTTCCCTGTTCAAAACAATCATATTGATTATTTATTAATCAACAATATACTTAAAGGAAGCCTGCAAGAAATACACTGCGGTGTATTTCTTGCAGGCTTCCTTAAGTAACAAATTACAGAGCACTACTTATATGACACAGTAATGTAAAAAGGAACATGAAGGTAATACCTTTGATCTTGCTATAAGAGTCATCATGTGGTCATCACTGAACATGACTCTGGTGTTCTTGTAGCAGGAATGCATCATCATGGCTGCATTGGGGAAAACTCCTAAATACACAGGAATTGTTAAAGATTTGAATTAACTAAATTATTTTATTTTGAATTCCATCTGATATTAGGTATTTACTTTTATTCAATTTAGTAGTAATGGAACAGTTAAAGGGTAATTTTAAGACTAAAGGATTAGGTAAATGAGAGGGTAAAATTGGTTATTTGCTTACAAGGAATTTGGGTATAAATGAAAGGAAATAAGACATAATTCATTAATCATAAAAAAGTTTGAAGTACCTTTTACTTTAATGTAATAATTTTTAGTTAAATACAACAAAATAATAAACCAATAAAGTACAACAAATGATTTGGAATTTAAACATAGAGATTTGATAGTTCTAAAATGCAAAATGTAAGATACCTTGGAGAAAAACATTGTTAAATGTCCAGATAAAGTTATAATCAGCTTAAAGGAATGCAAGCATTTTTTTTTTTGGGGGGGGGGTTGGGGTATATAAATGAGAGGTTTTAAAGGTTTAGGGAAAAGGGTGATATAATGATCTAATCTACTTATAAATTTCAACCACCCCCCCCCCCCTTGGAAGTCCCTGACCTGATATAGTGTCCCCAGCTCCTGTTGGGAATAGTTCAAAACAATTAGTATCAAAGATTCCACACAAATTATGAATTTTCTCTTCATCTGCATCCTTAAGTAAAATTATTTAAATCCTATTATAAAAAGTAGCAAGGTTTTTGTCTGAAGCTTAAGATTTCAATGACTGGAGTACTGATAAAGTTCTCCATTTAAGGTCCCTGGGTAGTTTTAAAATAATTTAGATTTAAGCATAGGGATGGTTTTAGACTGTTTTCCATGCTTTTAGATGAAAGGGGCGCAACCGCTAGTTAAAAATAATTATTAAATATTTACTTTTATAAACTCAAAAATAGATATTTTGTAGCTTCATGCAGAAAAGTAACAATTAAATTTTCAACCTTAAAATATAAGTCAAATAGTGCCTAATTTGCACCTTTTCTAATGCCCAGTTCACAAATAACTTTTAAAGGTCGACCGATTTTTTCTGTAGGTCAACCTAATCAAGTACAACCCTCAAATACCTTTATAACATCGGTCAACCTAAAGCTTCTATAGGTCGACCTAAAATTTCCAGAGGTTGACCTTTGTCTTTTGTGAACTGGGCTTAAAACATAATTTGCTATAACATTATCTTACATATGAGCAATAAGCATAATTTTACAAGTATGAATGTGGTGTAAGATTCTTCCAGATCTATAAGTTGTAACAGTTTTTCTATTGATCTGTTTTTACTCAAAAATTCTTTTACTGACCTTTATTCTAAACTGGTTGATAATTGGAATTATTGAATCATCAACAATCTAAATAATGAGTAATTAATCTTGTTATTTTTATCATACTATTTATTTTCTTTTATTTTTAAAAAAAATAGGGATAAGACTAAGAAAGTAAAGAGTACAAAAAACTTCTGCTTTGACAAACTTTAGTAATTTATCTTATCTTAATTTACCTTTGTCTTGCCCATTTGTTGGCGTTCTTCAAGGTGAGATTGTAGGCTCATAATACTTTCTAATTGTTTATCTTCCAACAGGAGTCCCCTCAATACAAGGATAACCTAAACAATGAAAATGAAGTCCCTAAAGGTCGATTGTAGGCTCCAAATACTATTTTAACTTATATTTGACCCTCAATACAAAAATCACCTAAACAATTAAATGGAGTCCCTTAATGTGAAATTGTATGCTCATATTACTATTAAATCTTATATTTACTCCTCAGAACAAGGACAACCTAAACAATAAAAATGGAGTCCCTAAAGGACAATTGTAGATTCATAATTATTTCTAGTTAATAATCATGTAATGGGATCATCATTAATGACCTGGTAATTAACATTTATTGGAATCTTTTTCCTCTTTGCAACTGATCTTTTGCTGTAGCTTGAAAATATTGCCTCTTTGTTTTGTGATAATGTCCTAAAAGTAGTAAAAACGAATTAGAACAATTTGTGAAAATATGAACTTTATTATCTTGCTTGAATGAAAGTTGGTTATGCTTATTTCATGTATCATTAAAAGTCAATCTGACTGGTAAGTTATAGAAATGCTAAACAAAAATTAGAGTTTTAAGCAGGGTTGGCATAAATCTCGGTTTTTCTAGAAAAGTCCTCGAACAATTGAACAATTTTAACCAGTTAAATTGTGGGAAAAAAAACATAATTTTTCAAAATAAAGTTCATTGAAAGAAGAAAAATAAGAAGTTTCTTAAGAAAAAATAGTAATTTAGGAGTCGAAAAGCATTTTTTCAAGGTGGACATATGCTATGGATTTTTGTTGGTGGTTAAAACTGGAAAAAACCATGTGGTTTTAACTGCCCTGGACTTTTCTTGCCATCCCTGGTTTTAAGTTACTTTGAATGTAGATATTAACAAACTTGAAATTGATACAAAATAATAAAATAGTGTGTTATTAAAGAGCAATTTATTTGGGAACCATTTGATTTCCAAGAAATTCTAAGCAGATATAAAAACTCAAGCAGCTTAATTGCTTAGCAAAGCTGCCCTGCAATGAACAAATATAAGAACTTACCTACACTCAGCTGCATGAAGGGGGTTGCCTTGACATTTCTGACTACACAAGGGCAGTGAACATTTTGAGCAATGTACAAAGGTTTTGCTTGTAGACTTGAAACAGCTGACACACAAAGGTTTACTTGAACTGATAATCAAATATTTGGTGATTTTTTAGTTGAAATATGTGAAAATATGGTTTTAATTATAGTATAAGAATATCTTATCTTTCCTGTATTACAGTCTAAAGTTCTTTTTACCTATAATATTGCAATAGACATAAAGAATATGTGGATATTGTGAGAGGTTCTTGCATACTCTGTTAAAAATGATTCTCCCATCTGGCTGATATAACCATACCCACAATTCCCTCCCCTTATGACTAATCCCATACCCTCAACTGCCTACGGGGAAACGTATTGACCTATATCTGAGAGTTGTAATAGCAACCTAAATTGACCTTGAAAATTTCCTCTTTTAATATATCCTTGTACTTTAAATCCATGTATACTTGATTTTGCTGTTATTCATAAGAATAAAGTTGTCCTTGTTTCAAAAGAGAGCATGGCTATTAATCAAGAAAACTGCAAAATAAAATTGGTCTACTAAATTAAAACCCAAAAATTCCTGTCAATATTAGGTCCAACTAGAACAGCTCTTTCTTTTAGAATAATTTCTCCTTCGTTTAAATCTCTGAAAAATCATGATGTAAAATTTTATAGGAAATAGTAAAGATTTATCAAATAGGTGATTTATTGAGGATGCCTGTCAAATAAAATTATGTTCTTGACTTGCTTATGATATCGATATTTCAAGCCATATAAGAAAGATTTATACATGAATGTGTTGTAAAAAGAATAGAATAGAACTATTGAAATTTTGAAAATCAATATTCTTGATGCCAGTTTATATTAACTAATCAAGATTAAATTAAAGTCACTAAGGTTTTTCAGCCAGTGAATGAGAGAACTTATACATATATGAAACTTTGGGAAACAGTACAATAATTTTTGTCCAATTATCCATCCACCCTAATGATGAATTACTTGTGTGCTACCTTTCCCCTGCCATCTACAGTGAAGTCCTTGATACAGCTTACCTGTGTGATACCATGACCCTGCCAGCTACAGGATCATCCCTGACAGTGAAGTCCTTGATACAGCTTACCTGTGTGATACCATGACCCTGCCAGCTACAGGATCATCC
Source organism: Acartia tonsa (assembly GCA_900241095.1). Taxonomy (NCBI): domain Eukaryota; kingdom Metazoa; phylum Arthropoda; class Copepoda; order Calanoida; family Acartiidae; genus Acartia; species Acartia tonsa. Next base: position 7,931 of record LS058159.1, read on the forward strand.
CTGACAGTGTAGGCCTTGATACAGCTTACCTGTGTGCTACCATGACCCTGCCAGCTACAGGATCATCTCTGACAGTATAGGCCTTGATACAGCCCTTCTTGTGGAGCTTCCAGTCTTCCTTCTGGTGATCTTTACCTGCAATTTTTTTGGATGAAATAATAAATGTATAGTGGTTATATCTGTTATTTTAAAGAAAAAAAGTTGACCTGGTTGTATAAATTAAAAAATTTACATAACCATAAGAATCACGAAACCTACATAGATACAGGTATAAAAACAGTTTTATAATTGAAATTGCCAGATAAACTCAAAATGCAGATAAACAGATTATTATTTGATGGATTTACCACAATAAGCGACAGCAAAGCATCCTGTACAATAAGAATTGGCTTCTTTATCACAAATTCTACATTTTTGTAACATTTTTATAAGATCTCTGAAACTTCTAGAGCCATTCATCTTTACTTTCAGATATATTCAAACCCCTGACACTTTATCTTGTATTAGTGGGATTATGAAGCTTTTTTACAATTAGGGAAATTCCGTAGGTCCGTCCGTATAGGATAGAACCAATTAATTATTTATGCATGTTAGAATTGTGCAGTCGATTTCAAACTTGGCATGGTGATTCCGTTTTCACTCATGTACAAGTTTAGCTATTCTAAAATCGTTACCAGAAGTTATATACAATCATTTAAAACATTTTTTGCTTTTTTACATAGATATTTTTCTTATTTTAAAATAAAACGGTGCTGACGGTTCTAATGTTCGTTTGAAGCTTCGCGTTTATGGATGTTGTCATCATTTCAACAAGTATCCTATTAAAACTGTAGACGTTTGATCTCAATGATTTATTTACAATACAATGTAGAATGATGTGTGTCCGTTTGTCTGTCTGTCTGTCTGTCCGTCCATCTGTCTGTCCCTTAAGATATCGGTAACCACTGAACCGATTGGATTCTACTCTTTAGAGATTATACCTACTGGTCCTCAGGTGGTTTTAGGCTATTTTCTTGGGAGTTAAAATTCAGTTCGAAATAAGTGAAAGCAGCTCCAATTTTCATTTTATTTTTAATTTATAATTTTTTCAATTTTTTTTCCTTTTTTTAAAATTACCTCTTGGGGCAAAGCCCCTAGCCTCTAGGGGCGAAGCCGCTAGTATCACATAAGACACAAATAAAAAGTGAACGTGGCTAACATAATATCGACATGCCTTTTTAAGATCAAACAATTTAATAATATTTATTACGACAGAAACCTAGTAAAAGTGTCTGATTTTGACGTTAAAAAATTTGCCAATGAGAGACCACTATAAATTTTACCATTGGTCAATTACAGTGTATACTGGCCTCTCAAGGCCTAATTTTTTTTAACGTCATAATCAGAGTCAGACACTTTTACTAGGTTCTTACGACAGTATAGCTGAAATAAATAGCAGCCAAGGCTTACATATTATCGACAAAATTATATTCTAATGACACTACGACTATATATTAATACTAGTGGCTGCGCCCCTAGAGGCCTCTAAAGGGGGGGGGGGACGAACCTCCCACATTTTTTCTAGGGGCCTCATCTCTCTGTAGGATGGTGGAATCTACCTCAAAAAATAATTATAAACATTCCTGGGTCCTTTGAGAAGCTAAACTTTAAAGGAGAATCATATCAGTTCAGCAGCGGTTAGCGAGATCCTTCGGTACAGACAGACAGACAGACAGACATACAGAGAGACATCCTGTTACTTTTATATAGGATAGGCTATATATATTTTAACTAGTTTGTTTACAAATAAACTAAATTCACTTTTATATAACTTTCCTCTAAAACTAAGTCTAATAATATGTATAGTTGTGTAAAAATAACGCAAATTTTAAAGATATAATAGACGCATAATGTTAGATTGGTAGAAAATATATTTTCACAAAAAATTTTATTTTTGCATATTTAAAGATTTTATTAAGTATTATTATCTTTTTTAATAGAGAAGCTACTCTATAGTTCACTTTGTATGTCCGTCCGTTTGTAATACAGAACATAGTTGTAGAGTAGCTTCGATAAAAGTTATAAATCATAGTTTGGGAGTTGTAACTATTTATTCTAACGATAAATTGATGTACATGCCCAATAATGATACACAAAATTACCCCTTAAGCAGATTAAAATTAGTGAATGAAACGTTTAAATATTAATGAGCCAACCAATCAAAATTAAAAATTGTCCAAAGTTGTTAAGTCAACGAATTGTCCCCTCTGTCTCTCTCTCTGTCTCTCTCTCTCTCTCTCTCTCTCTCTCTCTCTCTCTCTCTCTCTCTCTCTCTCTGTGTCTCTCTGGGGCGTCTG
>LS058160.1:0-10266 GCA_900241095.1 Acartia tonsa
AGAGAAATAATTTATCTATAAATTCCGTTGAGAGACATAAAGTCAAGTTTACCATAAAATAGTTTTCTAACAAATTATACTCTTAGATGTGCTTAAACTCAGGAATATTGGGAATATATACTTGTAGATAAAAATGTGGGTTTTTTTTATAAAAAAATTAAAGTATTTCATTCCAGTAAGTTGTCTTTTTTTTCAAAGAGATTTCGATTTGTTGGTTCTAAAGGGGTAATTTTGTTTATCATTAATGGTGATTTACATCAATTTTATTGTCCATTGTTCTATCCCTTAAGATTCCTGGACTAAACTGATTTATCATCCCTATATCCATGGGTGTTACCCCGCCCCCAAACTTTCTTGCTACGTATTTTCATAGTTTACTTCAATTACTTGATTAAACAAGGATGCAAACTACCCATAACAAACAACGCATTAAATGATGAAGATTTTAAAACCGTAGGATGATTCTTAGAGCTATTCGTTATTTCGCACGGTTAACGGAAGTACAGATATATCATCTAATTATAGAAAATCTGGGTTGTGGAGTTGCTTTTCTCCCTAAAAAGTAGAACAAGATAGTGAATGTTTAACATGCATGGTTTGTGCGTGTGTATGTGTTTCCGTGTGTATTTGTTTGTTAAGCAAGATACGCCTATGGTTTACTAGTGGATTGGTTAACTTTTTATTAGCGCTGCCATTATGAAACTCCTAACAAGATGTATTTTTCACGGAATGTGATATGGGGCTATTATCACCGCCATTTTATTGAACTAAATAAAACGACTGCCAAGGAAAATTTTAAGTAGAAAAAGGTCTCGAATGAAATAATAATTTTCGGATACATAAAATACTGGCTTCTGTTAACTCAGCAAACGCACAAAACAGTTGAAGAAATGAATTGCTATTCTATAATTTGGACTAGTGCCAATATTCATGTCTTTTAATCAAAGAAGATAAATAGTGTCATTTTACCATTACTTGCCATTAGATGCAATAACACCTTTAAAAAACATTTCAATGGTTGGAAGATCAATAAATCACCAGCTTTATGAGAAGATTAGAATTTTTCTTTCGCAGGTGTTATGCCGTTTTGAATTTGCCAGAGGAATAACTTAACTTCTCTTCTAAAACGTACAAGAAAAATAACAATATTGTAGAGCCTAGCCTATGTATTTAAATCTTAACAGAGCTTATCTAATGGGACTAGGATTTTCTTTTATCTTGTGAAATAATATTTAATTCAGACATTTAATATCTCTTAATATACCTATCCCTAGTAAATATTATTGTGATAAACTATAAATGAGGGGGAGGGGAGGGGTTATATCATAGTAGTATTTATTATCATGGATAGTGCCAACAAAAATCTTGGACATCATTAGCAAGTATGGGGGGATAAGAGTTCTAATAAAAGTAAAAGAAATATTTTTATAGTGCAATACTCAAATAGTTCAGTATTTTGTTTAACCAAGAAATAGATAAGCAGTCGACTTTTTAAAGGGATAGGACAATGTACTATAAATGTGGATTTCCTTGTAATTTTAATTTCAAAACTATCGCAAGTTCTTGTGAAGTAAGGAGTTGTTGCAGATTATTTATCCCCCTCTTCATGATTTATTAACTTGTACAGAGAACACATGTAATTCTATGCCAAAAAAATATTAAACGTTTCTCTTTTCTTTTGACAAAAAAGAAGAAAATATGACATAGAATAATATATTTCCTATCTTAGACTATTATTAGGCATCCATGACAATTATAATTAAGCTAGCAAGATCTTAGTTTAATTTGTGAGTCTGTCTGTTTTTACTTTTTCTGTGAATCTCTCTCCACCCTATATAATGAATTAAAAAGAATGAAGCCCCTTGTGTAAAAAGTTTTTTCTTCAACTTAAACATTATGGATATTGTAAAAATATTCCAATCCGTTGACTGAAATACTTTTGAAGAGAGATAGCCTATTCAGATGAAAATTGTGTTTACATTAAGGTTATCAAATAAATAGGATTTGTTGCAATACCTTTAAATATTCTTTTTAAAAAAAGTAATACAATGTAGGTTTGTGTTTTAACATTCGATTAACCATAACATAAATGTGTTAATGCCTCTTCCCCTTCTTTTTAATGCAAGTTAGACCTAATAATAACATTTAGAAGACATTTTAAGGTTTTTGAAAACCCATTTAAGTAAAAACCCACGGGGAAATAGCAACGAAATTTAAAGAAACGAATGAAAACTTTTATTTGGGAAGATTATTCCTTACATGATGTCCTAGAAGTTTACAGAAAGTCCAATCCTTAAAATTTATTATTAAGATTATTCCTTATATGATGTCCTAACATTTTAAAGGTCCAATCCTTAACACTTTTCAAAAGATTGTTTTTTACATGATGTACTAGACACAGTAATCAATTATGGTGAGAAGAAAGGTTGTAGATTAAATAAATTTCCTCCATTATTTCGTATTTTAGTATCAAGAATATCGTACCAATGATTAAGAGCTGTAATTTTTCTGTAAACCCATAATTTTCTTGATAAAATATTAAGGATTGAACCCAAATTTTATAATTCCTGCGGGATGGTATTGCCAATTAAACTTTGCGAATTTTCAATAATTTTGCAACCAGAATATGCAAATTTTCAAGGAGTTCTCACTGAAATATTGATAGAATTACATATATGGATTGACAATATCTGTCATTTGGGGTAATAAGAAATAAACTAATAAACTAAAACTATGCTAGAGAAAAGCCTTTTTATTCTGTAATTTTTTATGTATTAGGTAGTTAATATAGTTTGATCTATAAAGCGCAAAATATGCATCTTGATGTTAAATGTTCGAAAACTAATGTTATTAATTCTATTTCAGCCCTGGTGCTCGACTCTAGTGGACGAGAAGGGTCACCATGTTGGTGGAGCAGGGAAGTGGGGTAACTGCGCCCCTGGCTGCCCCATTCCCCCGGATCCAGAGCCCTGCGCTCGACCTGAATCTGAAGGGTGTGCCTCCATTTCCTCAGGTAGGAGTTATAACCATGTAGTAATGACAAGAATAGTTTTTTTATCGAATTGTGTTATAAACTATTAAACATCTTTCCGCGGATATAAAATTGTACAATTATAAGATGAAAACCTTTTTTTGTTTGCTCTAAAATGCCGAAGGCACTGGCTAACAAAACTGGTTTTAGTATTATGATTGTTCATTTTAATATTCGTAGAAAACTGAATGTAATACGATACGATACATGATTTTTCAGTGTGGCTGAGAACCGGTTGTTATCCACTTGATAATAATCGGTTTCGAAGTCATACTGGAATATTGCACTTTTGTATCAAATATTAATTGTAGTACAATAATGGACGGTTTAATAATGATATTTTGTCTAACGAAAAAAATAGAGGCAAAATAGTTTTAATTAAGGTGATGTGACCTTATTTTTTGTTAGTTTTCTTATTTTGATTATTTTATTACTGTTGTGCATGTAAAATTCTTCACTTTTCTATCCTTTCTTTTCTAAAGATTAGGAAGATGAAACAAAAGTATATAAATATGTCTCTAAATAACCAATAATCTTTTTTACGTTTCATCTCCTTGATCTTATTTCCTTTAGTTCCTTAGAACTTATTTTATAGAAGGGGTGGTGGGAAGCATTTATCACAATCTTTGTCAATTTTACACGTGTAATAAAAGGACACTAGTGTAAAATGGCCGAAAAATGGGGCAAATTGGCCTCCCCCCCTTCTTCTTTCTGGAGTAAGTTCAAAATATAAAATTTCCTGAAATAACTAGTCTTTGAGCAAAATAAGTATACTGTTTACTATACAAACACGCAAATTTTTATTTTAAAAATTAAGGAGGAATTCTTCTTCCGCAACATTATTTCACAACCAACTTTTCAGGTCAGCTACAGTATGTTAATGTACACTAACATGTAGTGAAGTGCAATTGTTTATTGAAACTTATATTTTGAGAAAACGTTTTTTTGGAGTATTTTTCATAGGATGAAATATTCTTTCTTGGTCGTGTTTAGTCCCTTTCGTGACAATGCCTCTTAAGGGGCGTTTAGTCGTATTTTCTCCTATTTCTTATTCCTGCGAGTGGCTCTAATCCTGGGGGGCCAATTGCCTAATCCTGAGGGGCAATCATAACCTTAAATAACCTATCAAAATCTACTGTGAAAATACGACAAAACACCCATCAAAGGCGATGCCAAAAAGGTACTATACCCGATAAATCTTATGTATATTTGGGGAACGAAAGGGTTGTAGATTCAATTAAAAGCCATTGTCTCCAAAATTGCATGTTTGTATGCGAACCAGTTTTCCATTTATGTTGTTTTTCAGGGAAACAGGGATAGGACAATAAAAGATAAATCTTCGAAATATACATAATGATCTTCCAGGAATCTTAAGGGAGGAGATAATGGAAGATAATGTGATATAGACCCCAATGAGGATAAACTAAATTTCCCTTCTGTAGATTAAAAGTTTAATTTAACCCGAATTTGCTATCCAAAAATTTTGTTTACAAAGCTTTGGTTACCATTATAATTTACAGTCCAATGTACCTTTCTCCTTGCAAATTTGTGTCTTTGGAAGCTAAAATTGTCCATAAAACCTTAAGAAGTTTTAAAGCAACATTCTTGCAAAGTTTTTTTTTTGACAATTCAGGGGTTAATTTATCTTCTATTGTCTTATCCCTATAACCTTTATTGTTATCAGTTTATTGCATTAGCTCATGAAATCCTTTCTCTTGTGTTTTAACTATTATACATTACAACTAAGTGTACGAAACTCATTTTAAACAAATGAATGAATAATGAAAACAATTTTTTTCCATTAGTAACTTCTCCGTTTGTCTAAAATGAAAGGTTATTTAGTTTTAAGTTTTCTTTAATGATGACAAAAAGAGCAAATAATTTATTTTGAAAATGGAATGTCCAATATTATGTTATCATTTTCAAAATCATTGAAAATTACTAAATATTAAAAGTTTCATTTTTTTATTGGAGGAAATGTTAATTGCAAGAAAGGAATTTTCATGATTAGCTATCATTTACAAGAAAACTTAGCTGTAATGTACGACTACTCTTCTGAATTGTATCCCTTCTAGCATGATAACTTTAAACATCTTTTAAACTTAGTTTATCTGTCCTTTTCTAGTACTAACTTAATTTAATATGTTTGAATATTTAGAGATCGCTAAATTGTAATAAAATCAAAATAATATTTATTTTAAAACTTCTGTGACATAAAATGTCAATGTTTAGAAATTAATTGATATCATAGTAAAGCGTTCAATCTAACAACATTTAATTAAAGTGGCTAAAAAACATTCATTAGGCAAAATGACTGCAAATGTTGTTTCAAGTTTTTAACTTCTATCTCAAATAGTAACAGAATAATTTATATTTGCCTTAAGAAACTTGTGAGTACGTTCTTAAAAGATGTAGAGCAGCTGTGCTACTAAAAAGGGAAATTTTTAAAGCGACTGCAATTGGCGAAACTTGTTTTTGTTGTAAGTCACCTTGAACGTAACATTTTTATGTGCTGGCTTTGGATTTCTTGCCAGGGACTGCAGGGAGAGGGCAATGGACAATATTTCAATCTTTCCCCTAATTATTTTTGTAGGAATCATTGTCTTCACTGCTAACTTTATGGATAAAGAAAATGTTGTAGATTATATTAACTTTCATTGTCCTATCCCTAAATCCTTAAGGTTTCTTACCCATAATGCATTTTTGGATAGGCTGGGTTGATATTGCAGTTTGTTCTCATTAGTAAGTCTCGATTTGCAAACTTTTGACTTTTCCTTTTCATATCTTGAATCTTACACATCGAAGTTTTTTTTTGCATTTCACTAAATAAATGTTCATCACATCTGACAATGATGATTTTACGCGCGTATTCTTTAGCCGAATGTTCCATATGCATCTTTTGTCTTAGGTGTTTCTGATTTTCTCTAAAATCCTATAAAAGAAAAACAACTTATAGACGAATATAATGTTATGTATGAATAACAGAGCAACAAAAGAGTGGATACGTCGCTTATTTTGCCAATAATCACAAATTGCATACCCCCCTTTTTAAAGGTATGTGTGACGCTTTTCTAAGTTAGATTAGCTGAGTCATTTATTTTATTTAAAAAATATAAGAAGGAGGGGGGGGGGGATGATATAATATCCTATAACAAAATAATAGTATTTTCTATCAAAGGAAGTGTCACATATACTTATACTCGTTACTAATGGTCCAACGGGAATGGATTGAGATTATAAAATATAAAAAAGGCTGAATTTTGAGGACATGACATCAAAATAGCATTTGATATAGTTTGTGCAGTTTCAAGGAAAGCAAGCTTAAGGTTTTTTTTTAATTTAAAGAGTTTTGTACAAAATTTAGTCAGTACATTTTTCAGAATGTTTTTCTGTCTCCGATTATTTGTATAGTCTTGTTATTGTGTCATTTATGTATTGACAGAAAATGTTATTTATCTTTATTATAACACTCTCCTTCTATCTTAATGTATCAAGATTGTAATATCTCCTCATATACGGATTTAAAACGAGGGAAATATTCACATGAAATTAATAAAGAGTTACAGTGTTTTGGGAGGGTTGGTCTCCCATACCAACAACAAATTGCCTAAAACCTTCCCTATACCACCTGCCTATGAGATCTTAGCAGGCATGAACATAAGTATAGAAACCTTAACCTATCATTCTGAATGAGATAATCCTTTACCTATTACAGTTATAGAGTAGCAGCGCTACTTAAAGTATAGAAACCTTAACCTATTATTCTGAATGAGATAATCCTTTACCTATTACAGTTATAGAGTAGCTGTACTACTCAAAGTATAGAAACCTTAACCTATCATTCTGAATGAGATAATCCTTTACCTAGTACAGTTATTAAGTAGCTGCGCTATTCAAAGTATAGAAACCTTAACCTATCATTCTGAATGAGATAATCCTAGTTTGATGCTGATACTTTCAATGCTAAAGGTTGCAAGGATCAAAGCATAGTTCAAGGGATGCAGCAAACATCTATTTTTATACACCAGGAAGGGAAAGGGCATTGGGCTATTTATTACACTAGTCCCCAAAGTCTTTTAATAACGTTTTCTTATTTGTTGACTTGGGGACTTTTATTGAATTTTGATTGGTTGGTTCATTTAGTTAAATGTCCAAACGTTGCAACCACTAATTGTAATTTATAAATGGGGTAATTTTGTGTATCATCATTAGGATGTACATCAATTTATTGGCCATTTCCTTATCCCAAACATATTGAGCAAAGGTACTAGATTCTTTTATAATTAAATTAATAATACAAATTCTTATTTTGGAAGAAAAAAAATTGGATGGAAAGTTAAGAGAAGAGCATTGTCATCTTGCAACTTTACTTCAATTTCAAGCGTTCATAGGCAGAATAGAATATTCTAAAATACTTGTGGGGAGGAGAGGTTTAGCCACAGCCAGTTGTATTGTCCTCTTTCTAACATCGATTATGGAACATCAGACATGCGGTATTCCATATAAACACAAAAAAAATATGCAATTTTCAATGGAATTAAACACAACAGATGGACATTATATATACAGAATATTTTTTCCTTAGGTGCAATGTTCCTGGAAACCAATGTATTGTGTACATATGTTTCTAGTACAACAAAGCTTGTATCTCAGATATTATCTTAATGCTGAGGGATATCAATTTACCCACTATGGCACTATTAACTTTGCAGGGACAAAAAATTAAAGAAAACGAAAATTAAGTTTACATAAATGAGATACATCCCCAATGATAATACACAAAATTACCTGTAGATTACAATTAGTAGTTGAAGCGTTTGGACACTCAACTTAATGAACTAACCAACCAAAAAAAATTTTATCCAGCGTATAAGAAAACGTTTTTTTTTACCCCCTCCCTTAGACGTCTATGCTAAGAGATACCAATTTTATAAAGTAAAAATTTGGATAGACAGTTAGTATTCTCTACTTTTCGAGCGGCTGCGCCCCTATCATCTAGAGTCTGTGTATTCAAAAGGAAAGGATGGGCATAAAAATAGCCAAAACGGTCTATGTAAAGCTTCCCTAAATTCGAGAACTCATCCGGAAAACTTTATATAATAGGATATATGTAAGAAATGTATTTTTTGAAATTAGAAGTAAATATATTTCACTTTTATTATGTCCAAAATTAGCCCATAGTGTGAAGATTTTTTGTTGTTGTTAGTAAAGTTGTGCCTGGTATAGTACACATTTGTTCAGCTACATTTAACTTGGGCAATGCTTATGGGTGTTCAGGATTTCTGGATTATTTTTTTTTTTTGGTAAATAGCACCAAATATTCTTATTAGCCAAAAGTAATTATTATACAGTTCAGTTGGGAGTTTCCTCCTCCAGGTTGTTTTTGGTCTAACTCTTTCCTTGGAGATTCCAATTCAGGGCTTGATTATGTTTTATGTAGTACTTAAAAAATTTGACATATTGGTATGATTGTACAACAACCATTCTCTATTGCACAACCTATGCTCAACAAAAACCAAAAATCTTCAAAATCTTCATTTCATCTTTCGCTCCATTTGTTTTTCATTAAATCATATACTTTTTTGTACTTTTAAATATAAAATATAATCTTAATTTTATTTTACTTATGCACCTTTAAATTCTTTTTAGGTAAAACATATTTCTAATTATTTATATTTAATTCATATTTTGGGTTACTTAAACCTAATTATAGAAGATAACTTCAAAATGAAAGGGGACCTTGGGCTGTTACTCTAGTCACCAAAGTTTTATGATAATGTTTTCTTATTCGTTGTACTAACAACTTTGGGGAATTTGATTGAATTATAATTGGTTGTACATTAACTTTGGTTCCAAAGTTACAAACACTAATCTACAGAAGGGGTAATGTATCCTCATTATACATCTATATATGGGTTATTGTCTTATCCCTTCAGATCCCTGTTTTAAAACTTTAGAGTGATATATAACAGAAATTGCAATTTTACCATAAATTAAGAATTTGATGCAATAAATAGTTGCAAACAAACATTACAAAATTGTTTAGATGCTTAATTTTGGTTAGTAAAAAAGGGATTTAGGGGAAAAAAATTTCCATCCAATAAATTGTCATTGTTGAGTAAGAATGATTCTTTTTAATTTAATTGCAGTATTATCATTTTTCTTGCAGTTTTTGTTCAAATTCTTTTGAAAAAAATATTAAAAAGAAATTTTAGCGTAATTTCTTAGCAGCTGCAGAGCCTTTTATTTTAGAAGTTCCAATGTCTTTATTCTAAATTTCACCACTTCATAAGCTTCCATTATTTTCTCCGACTACATATCTATGTCTCTATACAATATCATAAACCAATTCAAGCCCTAAAAAATCCGGGACCCAAAATCTTCTCAATAACTGATTAATTCTGGTATAGTGCAGTTTTGTGCTCTTAAATCATTGCAGCTTTAGTTAACAAGACATTTTTATTTTCCTAATATTAAAGCTAGCTTCAAATATTTAAAGCTGATTTAGACTTTATCGTTGAGTGTAAAGGTTAGGGGTTATAGGACCGAATCTCGGCTTAAACCCACATTATATTATTTCAAATATTGCTGCTATGCAAGACGCTTGAATCTAAACAGAAATAAACGCATAGCTTAAACCTATATGTAGTTACCAGTGGCATTGCCGCTAGCATCTTGGGGTCCTGAGTTTGAGGGTAGAGGAAAAAACATAGCATTGATTCCACTATTAAATCGTAATAAAACAGTCTAAAATCTTAAAGATGAAAGCTTAATCGGTTCAGTGGTTAGCGAGATCTTAACAAACACGCACAAACCTCTTTCTACTAAAAAGAATTACTTCCAGATATAGGTCTTGCAATCAAAAGGTTGTTAAAACTATTTTAGCATTAACAACCGTGTCCATATGATAGGTCATGCATGTTAAATAAAGATGACATTAACAATTTCTCCCCAACTCACGAGTTTTGGAAATTCATAATATTTAAACAGGAATGATTTGGTCCATATGTAGCTGAAAACTTTATAAATAGACCCGGCAGTTTCCCTCTTGCCTAATCGAGAACAGAACCCCACCCCCTTATTTTGAAATAAATTGGAAATTAGATGGGGGGGTGGGGGGGTTAGGGTACTTTGAGGGAAAGACCAAATGGAATGTTTTTTCTCGTATTCATTCGAATCCGGTGGATAGCAACCGGTTCTCATCCATACGAAAAAACTATGTCTAGCATCGTATT
>LS058161.1:0-10265 GCA_900241095.1 Acartia tonsa
GGTAAAATTCATAGTGGCCTCTCATTGGCTAATTTTTTTTGTTACGTCATAATCAGTCCGACACTAATACTGGGTTCCTGGGAAGGTTATAAACTATTTTTGGGGAGGGTGTCTTGACCCCCCTCCATCCCAAAAAAATATTTTTTTACAATTTGAAAATCAAATTTAAAATGGGGTGGAGTCGAATTTTCCCCCTCCTACCTTAAGTGCCCCTAGAGGCTTCTCTATTTTCTCTATAGATTTCATTTTAATGGAAATATTACCCTATTGTATGAAGTATATATATTTTTTTTAACTTCAGTAACTACAAACCTGATTGAGTTCATTCTTTTGTGTAAGCTTCACACAGGTCCGGTTTTAGGCTTTTTTTTATTTTTAGTTGGGGCACTTGCACCTGAAATGATTGGTAGACAAAAAATACCACCCGCGCCACTATCCTTGGTGTAAAAATACTAGTAAAGAAGAAAATCTAATAATCAAGGGCAGGTTTTAGGATACTTTCAATGGGAGAGGGGGGGGGGGGAGTTGCGGTACTCCCCCAAAGAAAAATTACCAAAACAACAATCCTCGTGCTTAAATATCAATGTTTTATGTTTCATTACTTCAGTACTGTTAGTAGTAATTTTAAAAGAACTACACATGAAGAACTGTAACATGGATAGAGAGAAAGCTTTTTGAGCTAACAAAGAAAAATCTTAGTAGCAGACTACTGTATTTCGTATTATATAATAGATGCTAATCATATTTTAAATTATTTGTTGTAATCATTAATAATAAACTACTCGGCAAAATTATAATGCAAAGACAAAATTTTACTAATAATTTCATAGAAAAAAAAGAATAATAAATTAAATTCAACATTAAATAAATGTTTGATTTTTAAAACATATGGAAATTTACAAGATCTCATAAAGTATTAGAGACGCCTAGCATCAATTTATTGCACTACATATCATAAATTGGTAAACTCAAAACCGCGTGATAAAAAAATAGGAAGGTATAAACAATCAAATAAGTAGCGCAGCTAATGTGTCTGTCTATAATACAAAGTAGCTTGATGTCTGTCCGTCTTTCTGTCCCTTAAGATCTTGGTAACCACTGAACCGATTGGATTCTACTCTTCAGGGAATATATCTACTGGTCCTGTGGTGGCTTTGAACTATTTTCTTGAGGGGTGAGACACCCCCAACCCCCCCAAAAAAAACAATTTTTTAAGGCAGTTTATTCAAAATGAAGTGGTTGCAGCATCAGAGGTACTTATTTTTTAAAATTACCTCTTGGGGCAAAGCCCCTAGTGGCTTGGGGAGAAGCCACTAGTATAAATATATAGTAATGTCCATACGTCCCTCCCGCAGTTCGTAAGATTAATTTTTGTGACATTAGAATCTATTGCTGACTGTAATCCATTTAAAATTTCTTGAATTTTACAGAAATTTTCTCATAGTTATTATTTTTAAGCTTTGTGGCGTTATCAATATCTAAACATTCAAACTCTGCCTAAAAACGTTGGAATTAATGCAGGCACTCCAAAAAGTTATCTTTAAGGGGGAGGGAGGGGGGAGGTAGATTTAACCGAATATCACTATATTTTTGACTATCAAATTTTATTTTACACTCTATGTTTGTGTTAGATCCTGCCTTTAGCAACATATTCTTGTGTATCCATAGACTTAACTAAAACTTTGCTATATGTAAAATTTCATAATCTGTCATTATCATTGTATTTTAATATGTTGACATTTCATTTTTATGTTAAAAACTTAAATATGCATAGAAAAAAAACTATTATACAAAATGCTTAATATATTTATATTCATTTATGTTTCAAATATTAAAAAATGATTATTTCAACAAATTATGCCTTAAAATCCGATTTTTCAAAAAGCCTTATTTTAGAAGATTTATGGATTTATAGGCTGTGCAAAAAATGCAGACATTTTTAAAATTCACATTGTGCTGCTTTCATTAATAGTATAAAAATTTATGCATACCGGTAGAATCGTTATAAACTCTAGTTCTTGAAATATAAGCACCCTTTTGTGCTATTTTTAGTTTAGGAGCTTTGTTGAAAAATTTGAGAAAAAGAATGAAAAGGCTAATGTAAGTTGGAACATATTACCGCATAGCTCCTATGCTATCTATAGTACAAAGTAGAATGATGTCTGTGTGTAGCGAAGGATCTCGCTAACCGCTGAACCGATCGGGTTCTCCTTTACTACCCCCCCCCATGAAAAAAAAAATCCTCCCCCCCCAAAGAAAAACTTTTTTTTTAGATTTATTTTTTAAAATCTAAATTACGAAAAATTGGTTTGATCAAACCTCTAGAGGCAAAGCCCCTAGAGGCTAGGGGCGAAGCCGCTAGTATATAATATAATGTTTGTTTATTTTAAAATATCTATTTAAAATATGAATTGTATTTTTCCACAGGAGGTTCCTATTCTTCACTACCAAGAGGATATTCATTCAGGAACTAGAATTGTTCACAAATTGTACTGTTTTGCATTAACACGATCTTGTTTGATTTTCATATGTATTCTTTAACCTTCTGATGTTAGTTTTTGTGGTCAGAGAGAGAGGTGACATTATCTTATTCGTTGGGTTGAAACTTAGGTACTTTTATTAAATAATAATTGGTTGGTGTAAACTTGCTGCTTCCAAAAACTTCAACCAGTTATTTTGATTTAAAGAAGGGGCAATTTTGCCTGTCATCATTGGGGATAAACTACAATTTATCTTACGTTGTCTTATCCTTTAAAATCCATGTGTTTTCGTATATTTAGTTGTATCATCTATAATAACAATAGTACAACAATTTATTTGATATTAGCCTCACGTACTGAAATATGATTAGTAATTATTATCAGAAAAAGACCTTTCATTCAGAAACAAAGATTTCTTTTTGTTTCTGAATCTGACCTTTAGCATGTTCGTTAATTAAACCTTTAAAAATACTATATAATTATCAGATTTATAAATCAACTTTTAAAAATAAACAAAAATATAATTTCAAGAAGAAAAAATTTGTGCCAAAAATAAAATTCCCCTCTGTACCAAGTGTTGTGGGTTTATTGACAGGGAGCGATGGAGGGGACATTGGGCTGTTTATTACACAAATTCCCAAAGCTGTATAATAAAGTTTTCTTATTTTTTGGCTCAATAACTTTGGGAACTTATCTTGAATTTTAATTGATTGGTTCATTATGTTCAATATCCAAACGTTTCAACCTAAAATTATAATCTACTAAAGGGGTATTTTTGTGTATCATCATTGGGGGTGTACATCAATTTATCAGTCATTGTTTTATCCCTTTAGATCCCTGAGGATTAAAGCTTCTTGATATAAATAAAGAAATAAAATATTGCTTCTATACTTTTCATCCAAGATAAATAAAGTGCTGGCATAAAGAATTCCACATATTTTTGGTAGCATAAAAACTCTACAAGTGTGTTAGTCTGTAAGTGGATATGTGACGCTTTGTTTTCGTATTCATGTTTAGAATATGACTTCAATTATAATAAATGGCTTTATTAAATGTATAAAAAAAAATTCCTCTTTTTCCTACAAATTAACTTTATAGAAACAGCGTATAGTGTCCAATAAAAATTGACGTCATACAATATAAATGACCAATGATAGGCCAGTATACAATTTACCATTTGTCAATTACAATTTATACTTGCCTATCATTCGTCTCTTGTATTATTTGACAACATTTTTAATTGGACACTATACGCTGTTTCAACTTATAAATTCTATGATTTTTCCTTTTTTTGTTATCTTATAATACCTACTTTTTTCTGTAATCATCATTACACTTTGAAATATAAAAAGCTCTCCAACTACTGGACAAAATCATTTTTTTTTCTTGCTTTCCTTTACTTTTCCTCTTTTTTTTCCACCTACCCACTCCTCCAAATACCAATTGTTCCCGTTCTACAAAATACATACATTAACTTCAGTCATCACTGTTTTAAGAGGCATCGATTTATGTTATTTTAAGAATTTATTTAATAAGAAACACTGCTCCCTGAGACACTACTTTGAAAACAGTGAAAGAACCTGCTTTTGAATTAAGTAGGTTTTGTTACAAATGATAATGGGTCAGGAGTTGCAAAATGGTTTTAAATTCTCAAATTTCAATTTCTCAAAAGGCACTTTCTAGTAGTTTTTTGGAGGTGGAACTCTTATTAAACTCATATTCCAAAGAAGCATAAAGAAGCTTCTAATCATATATTGGAATTTTATGACAGCTGTCCCTACATAATTCAGTTGTTAAACAAGGCTTTCTAAGATTTTTTTTTGTAGCGTAACCAATTGGCACCTGCTTTTAGTCAAAGTTGTAATGGTATATATATTTTATTGAGTTATAACCTTAAATTTATTTTAAATAAAACATACAAAATAAAATATTAAACAACGCATCAGCAGCACAAATATACCAATTCTCAATTTCATAAGTAGACGTATGTTGACAAACATAAACCCAAAACCACCATGCATTCCTCTTATAAAGACAAAAAAAATTACTTAGACTCATGCAACAGACAGAGGCCTAGCATCTAAGAGCTGTTTTGAACATGCTGGCTTATATTGCCAAAGTTTTAAGTCAACCCATTAGTCATGAAACTGTGTTTAGAATATTACAGTATCATATTAAGTTGGTATGCTTTCAACAAGAAGGATTATGCCACAATTGTAACAAAACTATTATCAATAATAGTAATTGAGAAAGTGGAAATAAAAAGGTAAAAAAAATTACAGAAGGAAATAAATGATAGAATAGCCTGCCTACTAAAATGTGATAGATATACTCTATCAAAGTCCTAAAAATTTACTTATGTGTAATTAATACGAAATCTACTTGCTAATAGTAAATTTTTTGTCTGTCCATCCGCAAATCAGCCCATAACTCTAATGGCGAAATGTAATTTTCTCATCTGTTATTCAAGATAAATGAATGATTTTTCTGTTAAAATTTCATAGCCATGATATTTTTTGCTTTGCTACTTATGGTTGATGACATCTTTGTGTATTTAATATTACACCTGGTGTTTTTTTTAATGAAACTCTAATTAAATAAATGTTCTTACTCCATGTTTAAAACTGTAGTCTGACTTATGCAATATAAATTGTTTCATTTCTTTCAACTTACCCTGTTGACCTCTTTCTTTAAGTTTGAATAAAATTCAGTCTTAAATAAAGTTTTAAATATGATAGGGCCTGTGTGCAGATAAAATAGTGTTGCTATAACATGGTAAAAAGCATTTTTTTGGGAAAAAAAATTAAGTCTATAAAAATTTAAGACATACATAATTCTGAATGGAAAGTATCCTTTCAGTTTATGGATGTTTATTCTTGATACCTTTAAATGCCTTTTAATAAATCTGAAATGGCTGAAAATTACATAAAATTAAAAAATTTTAAAATTTTTTTCTTAAATTAACTAAAATTTTTGGCGAAATATTTTCCTTTTTAAAATCTATATTTCTATAAATTTTTATTGATTTTTATAATATCAACTTCTGCTATTTATTGACTTGAAGTAAATATTAGTATTCTATCGCTGTAAAAACTTTATCATTGATTTGGGAGCAGTCTCACAGATATATTATACATACATAACCTTAGGTAGATGCATTGTAACCACCAGTAGACCAACCCTGTAGGGTCTTATTAACACATCGTAACCTAACCTAAAAAGAATACTCTAAATACTTTTAAAAATAGAGAAAATTTGTAGGGATCTAAAATGATAAGACAATGGTATGAGATATATTGATGTAATTCCCCATTGATGATACACAAACACCCTTCTGTAAATTAAACTTTCTTTCAAAACTTTGGGGACTAGTGTAATAGATAGCCAATTGTCCCCTCTCTCTCTGGAAAATTTTAGTAAAGATGGAGATCTATGGTCCACAATTGCGAGATTTTACCCTTTTTACATTTTACAAACTTATTTTGGATCAAATGTTTACGTGATATATAATCTAATTTTTATAAAAAGTCTGCAATTTTGCTTACAAAAAGCAAAATTGTATTTTATCTTTATCTTTTTGAAAATAATTACATGGGCATTATTGTTTTAGTGTTTTTTTTTTAAACGTCTCGTATTTATCTAATAAAGTATTGATGTATAATCAAACCAACTATCTACCGTAAGTGTTGGAGACTCTTTTCGTCTGCTATGCCACATACCTTATGAGTTTTTTTGTGAACCAGTTTATTTACATTTGTGACCATTTTTAGTAGAAATAGCGTAAAATTTGCTTCCCCTGTTGACAGCGAGCCTAAATCTTTTGACAGTGACCAGCTTGACTTCATTGCACTTAATAAGGTAATCATTATTTAAAAGTGTCAGGGTGTCTGTCTGTATTCAAGAATCTCGCCAACTACTGAACCGATATAGTTCTCTTTTACAGTGAAGCTTCTCATAGGTCCATGGAAGGTTTATAATTATTTTGAGGGAGGGTACAATCACGGAGAAATTTTTTTCCCCACATAAATTTTCAAACTCTTTCTTTATAAACCTGAAATTAAAAAAGGGAGGTTTGACTCAGCTTCTACCAATAACGAAATTAATTTGGAAAGAAATTACGAAACCTATACGTGTTTTTCAGCTGTCGTTGGGGGGCAACACATCGTAAAATTGACGACCTCTCCATTTATTTCGCTTGTTGGTTATACCTTATTCCTGGGTTTGACTCCCCACCCCTACCCTCAAGTTCTACTAAAGGCTTCTTAGGACGTAACTGCTATTATTTTAGCTATTGCAATGGTATGTTTTGCAAAATTAGTTTACACTTTTCTGATTTTTAACATCTCAAAGTCTTGCACATAGCTATCAAATGCATTACTCTTATCCTATTCTATAATTGCAGTGCTTGGATTTTATTTGAAAATGTTCTTTTTGTGCTTACTATATTTATTTGCTTTGATTAATAATCTATGTTTTTTTTCTAGAATGTATATGAGAATCAGCTTTCTGATAGACAGATAGTACTCAGGAATAATAAACAATCAAAATTCTGTATTCAAAAGAAAGTTTTGCCAAACCGCAAAATTTGTTTTTTTTATACCAAACAAAAAATTTAGTAGAAAGACTTTAAAATTTTAGTATATTCGACTTATATTAGAGTTTTTTGCCAATTAGTTTTTAACGCCTAAGGCAAAACCATTGTAGTTATAGTATGGTAGAAAAAGAAATTTTCCTTTAAATCAATGATTAATACAAATCAGCAGTAGGAACAATAACATTATAATACTGTATGACCTGATACTTGACCCATTTATTTTTCTTTAAAACAAGGATGACAACATCCATAAAAGCGAAGTACTTGTATAGTCTCAGAACTGAATAATCAGAATATAAATGTATAAGAGACGAAGCAAAATTGTAAGTAAATTTTTTTGAAAAACTGCTTAATTTAGGATAATATTTATGGACATACATACTTTTTAGGACTTTATTTTAGAGTTGCTTCGCTTATACTTTGTTGTCTCAGGAATTTTACCAAAATTAGATCAATCGGATGATTAAATCACATAAAAACATTTTTTTTTTAAAGTAAAAAAATCAACATGTTTAAAATGGACGTATGTACATTTTGGTAATGATTATAGAGTTACTAGGCTTTCTAAATCGTACCTTACTTCTACAGGAATCACAACGTTTGAAATCGATAGGACAATTCTAACATGCCTAAATTAACGAAAAAAACTATCTGTCTCAGACGGACGGACGGACGTACGGACCGACCCTAATTATAGAAAAGCTTCGCTTTTAAAAATGATTGTTTATTTATCATGTGTTAACTAACAGGGATGGTATCGGTTGTATACCAGGGGAGCAGATACGAGGATCCAACAACCAGATACTCATAGACAATACAGGGATGCAGCTTTTAGTGACTAATTAAAAAATTATAGTACAAATTACCAATGATAGGCCAAAACAAAGACTAAATAACCAATGACAGGCCAGTATACATTTTATTTGACCAATGGCAGGCCAGTATACATTTCATTTGACCAATGGTGGGCCTGTACAGTTTTATTTGACTAATGGTGGGCCAGTATAATTTTATTTGACCAATGGTGGGCCAGTATAAATTTTATTTCTTTTATGGCAGGCTAGTAGTCATTTTGATTGACCAATGGTAGGCCAGTTTACATTTTATTTGACCAATAGCAGGCCAGTAGTAATTTTAGTTGACCAATGGTAGGCCTGTATGACGTCATTTTTATAATTCACTATAAGCTGCTTCAAATATAGGATTCGCACTTCCTGACTCTTCACATCTTGCCTTAGGAAAGCAAAAATTTTACAAAATCTTAATATACAAGGATGACAACATCCCAAAGTAGCCAAGCATTAAAAAATCATGGATGGATACAGCTAAGTGATTTAAAAAACACATTTTTAGTGGTTATAAATCAAGAACAAATATATAGAAATCACACAAACTTTCACATTTATCTTTATATTTTGAATAATAAAGATGAGGTCACGGTCTATGTAAATTATTTGGTAGATTATCATTGGTATGGAGAATCTTTAAACACAAAAAATCAGCCGTCAATCTTGAATGGCGACCGAGAAAATTATATTTTCCTTATTCCGTTACGGACTGGTGAACGGTCAGACAAAGTAAACTATGTAACTTAGCATTGCTGCTAACAAGGACTTCTAAATATATATTATCTTAAACATTAAGATATTAACAAGGATTGTATGGACGGACAGGTGGACAAACATTCAGGCCTCTTTTGTAGAGTAGCTTTGCTACTTATAAAAATGCGTTTTTGCCTGTATAATTGCAACCACAATAATTATAGATAATTTTTGCCCAAACTTTAGGAAATAAAGACTTTGAAAGTAAACCAACTTCAAGGTAAGATTTACAGGGATCTAATGGGATAAGATAATAGTCGATAAATTGATGTACATCCTCTATGTTAATACACAAAATTTCCCCTCTGTATATTACAATTAGTGGTTGACACGTTTTGACACTCAACTTAACTAACCAACCAATCAATGTAGGTTAGATATGCCAGGGCTCGGCAGCCGTGCACCAGCCACGACAAAGCCTCAACTCAAAACTTCGGCACCTCAGGGCTAAAAAATACTGGTTTTAATCTTATAATTGTAGATTCTATTTCCGTGGAAAGCGGTTTATAATACGATAAAGAAAACACTATTTTCGTATTTATTCGAAACCAATAAAAATCCGGTGTATTAGAACCGGTTCTCATCCATACGAAAAAACTATGTCTTGCATCGTATTATATTTAACTTTCTACGAATATGAAATGTACAATCTTAAGACTAAAACCTAAATTTTATAATTGTAAATTTTATATCTGCGGAAAGCTGTTTATAATACGATGGGAGAAATAACTATTCTTAAACACAAGGATTGCATATTTTAGTCAGGTTTTGACTTCCAGCAGAATTTTAAAATTGTGAAAGGTTGATTTTTCTGAGGCTTACAGGCATCTGACGCAGGGCTGTCGAGCCCTGTTAGGTGCAACATATCAGTGATATATCATCTAAAGAAATTTTTCACACGCTTTTATGTCAGCCAAAGAATGTTATGAAAAAGTGTATTTTAAAGATATTTTTTAAAAAGCCGGCATAAAAGTTGTGAGGAATTTTTCTTAAATATCTTACCTGTTAAAATATTTCCTCTTTATATAATACCAAAAAAGAACATTTATTTTGCCTATATAAAAAAGGAAACGAAAATAAGGATTATGTTTAGAAAATTACATATAAACTTTTACTTATTGTGTATTATGTTTACTACTAAGTACTGAAAAAAAATGTTGAATGTTTTGTCATTTCTAAAAAAACAGGGAGTTAGGGGTCATTGGGACCTTGTATTAAATTTTGATTGGTTGGTTTATACGTTTATAGGGTTCAAACATTTCAACCTCTAATTGTATGTACAGAAGGAATTTTTGTAAAATTATCATTGGGAATGTACATCAATTTATCGGCCATTGTATTATCCATTTAGATTTCTGAAAACAGGTCTAATTAGAATTTCAATCCGGTAATATCCTCGTAGGATTTTTTAATTTTGAAATTTTTTTATAAGCAAGGGGGTAACGATTTTTATCTGAAGACCAATAACCGGTTTTATCAGACAAATTCTAAAAAAATAATTTTTTTTTTTACAGTGCTAGGAAAATACGCAGCCAATTTTGTATAATCATTTTCTGATTATATGCTCCAGGGTAGCAGAGGGTGTGTGTG